>JAJOZX010006257.1:0-55000 GCA_023014485.1 Bathynomus jamesi | reverse complement strand
ACGCAAAAATAATGTGGGAATCGTTTCAAACAGTATTTAGGACTATAAATGAGGAATGTGCACCGTACAAGATTAAGCGTGCGAAAGTAAATAACAAGTCCTTGTGGTTTACTTCTAGAGTAGGGGATATTATAAGGAGTAGAGATAGGGCTTATAGGCTACATAAGTGTGATAAAGACAATATGTGGTTACGAAACAACTACATATCTCTAAAGCGTGGAGCGAAAAGCGTAATGAAAAAGTCCAAGCGTGATTGTCTCCATAGCTCGTGACGGCAAAGAAAACCCCAAGCGATTCTTTCAATACATCAGTAATAGGAATCCAGTAAAGAGTGTCTTGGCGCCGTTGAAAAATCCTGACGGAGAGCTAGTTCCTGAAAACAAATAAATGGCTACCTTGCTAAACGAATTTTTTACGTCAGTTTTTACTATAGAAGATGTAACGAATATCCCTACGGCCATAGACATAATACCTTTTGACAATGGTAATACTTTAGATAATATTGTCGTTAGTGAAAATGAGGTAATGCGCTATATTGATAAAATGAAAATGCGTAAATCACCGGGTCCGGATTCCATATATCCCATACAACTAAAAGAATTAAAAGAAAGCATTGTTGTGTCGCTAACAAAGATTTTTAATGAGTCTCTTTCTGAAGGGTGCGTACCAAATAATTTCAAGTTAGCAAATGTAACACCTATTTTGAAGAAAGGCGATAAAGGTGCGGCGAGAAATTATAGGTCAATCATTATAGGCCAATCATTAAAGGCCAATCTCTCTCCAGTAGGTAAACTACTGGAATCAATAATTAGGGATCGTATAGTCGAACAATTGGAATTGCATAACTTGATTAGAAGTACGCAGCACGGTTTTAGGCGAAGCAAATCTTGCTTAACTAATCTTTTAGAACTTTTCAAACTGTGGTTGAAGTTTACGATAGTCATCGGGCGGTAGATGTAGTGTATTCAGATTTTCAAAAAGCGTTTGACACCGTACCGCACGAAAGACTCATTGAAAAAAACTAAGCCTCATGGAATCAGGGGTGTAGTAATAAATTGGATAGAAGGGTGGTTGCGAGGTAGGAAACAGAGGGTGATCGTTGATGGAGCGGAGTCGTGTTGGGTTAATGTAGCGAGCGGCGTTTCTCAGGGTTCTCTATTGGGCCCCTTGCTTTTTCTTATATATATATATATATATTAACGATTTAGATGTCCAGCCTAGTCAGTACAGTTTCAAAGTTTGTGGATGACACGAAGTTGGGTGGTAGGGCAAGTGATGATGAAGATAAAGGCAAAATCCAGGAAGATCTGAACAAAATCGTTGATTGGTCAGTCACATGGCAAATGAGATTTAACGTCAATAAGTGCAAAATTTTACATATAGGTTCGCATAACGGTAATTTTACGTATAGTATGTCAGGGAAGGAGTTGGCAAGCGTAGAACAAGAAAAAGATTTAGGAGTTATCGTCACTGGTAATTTAAAAGTGGCGAAACAAAGTGCAGCAACGGTCAATAAGGCAAACAAGGTGCTAGGTTTTATAGCTAGGAATTCTGAGTAAATCGCGCGATATTATAGTTCCTCTTTATAAATCATTAGTTAGATCCTATTTGGAGTACGCAATCCAATTTTGGAATCCGCACATGCGCAAAGATATAAATAAAATCGAAGACTTCAAAGACGAGCAACTAAGATGATTCCGTCCGTCGCTTAGGTCGAAGTCGTACGAGGATAGGTTCAAGGAGTTAAAATTGACTACACTCGAGACTAGGAGGCTAAGGGGTGATCTAATCCAGGTTTTTAAAATTATGAATGGGTTCGATAACGTAAACAGAGATAGCTTTTTCGAATACAACAGTATAATAGAACTAGAAATAACGGGTGTAAGTTGACACGTAGAAGGTTCGAGACAACAGTTGCCAATTGGTAATTGTTTTATTATTTTAAACAACGTTAATATTTTTAAAATGCCTATCTAAACGGTTTGTAAACATATTAACGCTGGTAGAGTTCACGACGGACGCAGGAAGAGTATTCCATTTATCAATTACTTTAAACGTAAAAACGTTTTTAGCAATATTAGTAATGAAATGTCTGCCACGTAATTTAAATCCGTTACTACGAGTATTGCTATTATTGAAAGTGAACAGTTTGCCTAAATTTACGTTATCGATTTTATTAACGATTTTGAAAACTTCAGTAAGTTCCCCCCTTAATCTCCAAGTTTCGAGTGAATGTAAGTCTAACTCTTTAATCCCATCTTCGTAGGACTTGTTGCGTAGTGACGGAATTAGTTTCGTGGCTCGTCGCTGAACCCTTTCCAACCTATCAATATCCTCACGCAAATATGGGCACCAAAACTGAACGGCATATTCTAGTGAGACCTAACTATTGACTTGTAAAGGATTAAACTAGGGACTTGTGTCGATAGATTGGGTCTAGTTTAAGGCAGCAAAATTAAGGTTTTTGTGGTTCGGAACCCACCTAAAATTGTAGGTCCCCTTCGCCACCAGGGAGGACTTGCGCAATACACAACTTCAACCACAGTTAGGTAGACCAGCCATGAGTTGATCCTATGGTCTGTGTTGGTCTGTGTTGAACATTATTATTATTTAATTATATCAAACGGCTGGTTATGCCTTCTTAGTCAACTGGCGGATTAAGCCAGCTGACGGATTATGCCAACTGGCGGAAAGCCAGAATATATGCTTAAATTAAATAACAGCGCATTCTGGCAACTCAGCCAGTTAAGCCAACTGGCTAATTAGGATCTTATAAGACAGCGGGCGTTCGGATGAACTCTTAATATGCGATTGGCAGCAGCCAAGCGAACACTCCTCTCTCCTCCTTTCTCTCTTTGGTTAGGTATACCCCTTTGGGGGGTTGAGGCCGTCCCACCTTCTCCTCCAGCTTGCTGGCGGACGACCGCTGCCACATTTTCTGTCAGGTGACTCTCATTGTCTAATTTTATTTTTTATGTATTGTACTGTACTTCTTTTCCAATTTTTTCCTGGAAATTCCCTAATTATTTTTCTAGCACTCCATTCCTTCTCGGCAAAACACGCCTTTATAACAGCTAAGTCTTCTTTACTTAAAAACATTACGATAGAATTTTAATTAACACCACAAGAAAGAAAAAAGTAAGAAAAAATTCCATCAGCCAACACTTCTTAAAGAAATCTGACATTGCTGCCCTACCAATTCGTCATGTGGCCACTTATCATTGTCTTAGGTGCGCATGCGCAAACTGCTTGTTTTGTAGCGAACATCTGACACATCCAAGGGCGTAGTCAGCTTTACAAAATCTCGCTGTTTGTTTTTTTCAAGTTAAAATTTTTATAATTAAGAAACGGCTAAAGATAATTAACTGAGGTTTTCAGCACATGATAACCATACTATTGGTTACACTTGTACTAATTTGGGTGTATTAGCTTGACTACTTTGAATTGTGTAGGAAAAACAAAAGTGTCCAGGTTTTTCCGTCCATCCGGTATATATATATATATAATACTTGTATACTCGTATATATAATTTTTCTTTTTTTGTGTTCGATATCTCTCCAGCATCCCCGCCATATTTAAAGGGATTTTTATGATATTCATTCATTTACCAACCAAAGGAACAGCTGGGTGGGCTGGGCGCCCTCTGCCCATGCTTGGAATAGAACTTGGCTGATGGCTTCGTAGTCAGCGATACTAACTACCACACCACCATTATATATATATATATATATATATATAACGTAAAGAACGACGCTTGTATAGGAGATATTCCGCGCAAGACGAGAGAGAAAAACGGAACAAATGAAAAATGAAGTAACCACCTGGGAATCGAACCCGGGATCTTCCGATTGCCGGTCAGACGCGATACCATTACACCATGGACTTCACTCTTCCAAATGCCGTAATTCTTCTACATACTCGCAGAAACCAATGCCCCAAGGGGCACCTCCCGCATGCCGTAACATTATATACATTCAACTGCAAAGAACACGCAGTATAAATAACGTAAAGAACGACGCTTGTATAGGAGATATTCCGCGCAAGACGAGAGAGAAAACGGAACAAATGAAAAATGAAGTAACCACCTGGGAATCGAACCCGGGATCTTCCGATTGCCGGTCAGACGCGATACCATTACACCATGGACTTCACTCTTCCAAATGCCGTAATTCTTCTACATACTCGCAGAAACCAATGCCCCAAGGGGGCACCTCCCGCATGCCGTAACATTATATACATTCAACTGCAAAGAACACGCAGTATAAATAACGTAAAGAACGACGCTTGTATAGGAGATATTCCGCGCAAGACGAGAGAATGTATATAATGTTACGGCATGCGGGAGGTGCCCCCTTGGGGCATTGGTTTCTGCGAGTATGTAGAAGAATTACGGCATTTGGAAGAGTGAAGTCCATGGTGTAATGGTATCGCGTCTGACCGGCAATCGGAAGATCCCGGGTTCGATTCCCAGGTGGTTACTTCATTTTTCATTTGTTCCGTTTTCTCTCTCTCGTCTTGCGCGGAATATCTCCTATACAAGCGTCGTTCTTTACGTTATTTATACTGCGTGTTCTTTGCAGTTGAATGTATATAATGTTACGGCATGCGGGAGGTGCCCCCTTGGGGCATTGGTTTCTGCGAGTATGTAGAAGAATTACGGCATTTGGAAGAGTGAAGTCCATGGTGTAATGGTATCGCGTCTGACCGGCAATCGGAAGATCCCGGGTTCGATTCCCAGGTGGTTACTTCATTTTTCATTTGTTCCGTTTTCTCTCTCTCGTCTTGCGCGGAATATCTCCTATACAAGCGTCGTTCTTTACGTTATTTATACTGCGTGTTCTTTGCAGTTGAATGTATATAATGTTACGGCATGCGGGAGGTGCCCCCTTGGGGCATTGGTTTCTGCGAGTATGTAGAAGAATTACGGCATTTGGAAGAGTGAAGTCCATGGTGTAATGGTATCGCGTCTGACCGGCAATCGGAAGATCCCGGGTTCGATTCCCAGGTGGTTACTTCATTTTTCATTTGTTCCGTTTTCTCTCTCTCGTCTTGCGCGGAATATCTCCTATACAAGCGTCGTTCTTTACGTTATTTATACTGCGTGTTCTTTGCAGTTGAATGTATATATATATATGTTACATACAGACCGTGCACGGAACAAGGACCTCTTCTGGGAAAATTAAATCCACTATAGTAATGGTAAGTAATGGTAAATGACAAATGCTATAGTTTTCTCTAGTGGATTTAATTTTCCCAGAAGACTTCCTTGTTCCATAGACGGTCTGTGTGTAACATAAAAGTTTCTCGGCGAGCCATTCGGAGTTGTACCATATATACACATTTTAACTGCAAACACGCAGTATAATTAACGTAAAGAACGACGCTTGTATAGGAGAATATTCCGCGCAAGATGAGGAGGGAGAACGAAACAAATGAAAAAATATATATATGTATGGGACTGAACTCAGAATGGTTCCCTGAGGTTTTTTATGATACACACAGACCGTACATGGAACAATGAACTCTTCTGGGAAAATTAAATCCACTATAGTCCGAATAAGTAATGGTAAATGACAAACACTATAGTTTTTTTTTCTTTTTCACGATGTTAGCCCGACGTGGGCAACGGGTTACTCGCAAAGTGGTCCCAAAAATATAGCTTCCTTCACCCGCTCTCTGCAAAGCAGAGAGGATCCAGCTTTGGGACAGGATCTAGGGTTTAAAGCAGCCTAGCCCCACTACATTAGGACCTCAATATAAGCAAAAGACTCGTTGCATTCACGTCGGATTGAATACACGGACATATTATGTGCCTTCAAAAGTGGACGCTCAATTCTGCCAGTTGAGGTTTAAGTTTTGGTTTTTGGCTAAAAATATAATAGTTACCCCTTTTTATTTGATGTATTTAATCCGACGTGAATGCAACGAGTCTTTTGCTTATATTGAGGTTCTAAATGGAGCGGGGCTAGGCTGCTTTAAACCCTAGATCCTGTCCCAAAGCTGGATCCTATCTGCTTTGCAGATAGCCGGTGAGGGAAGCTATATTTTTGGGACCACTTTGCGAGTGACCCGTTGCCCACGTCGGGCTAACATCATGAAAAAGAAAAACTATAGTGTTTGTCATTTACCATTACTTATTCGGACTATAGTGGATTTAATTTTCCCAGAAGAGTTCCTTGTTCCATGCACGGTCTGTGTGTATCATATATATATATATATATATATATATATATATATATATATGCAGTAAAATCACAGAATAACACGTGATCTTAATAATAAGCAAACAAACACAGGGAAAAGGAAAAAAGAAACACGAAATCCGAGCGCTTTCGTGATATATTCACATCTTCAGAGAAAAACAAATAATAGGATAATAATAATAATTATTTGTTTTTCCCTGAAGATGTGAATATATCACGAAAGTGCTCGGATTCGTGTTTCTTTTTTCCTTTTCCTGTGGTTGTTTGCTTATATATATATATATTATATATATATATATATATACATATATATATATTACCTCGTCAACCTCGATGATGTTCCGTGTGTTGGTCCCTCTTGACACTAAGGTCAAGCTGGTGGCCCCGTCTCTCTCTCTCTCTCTCTCTCTCTCTCTCTCTATATATATATATATACATACAGTATATACATTTAACTGCAAACACGCAGTATAATTAACGTAAAGAACGACGCTTGTATAGGAGATATTCCGCGCAAGATGAGAGAGAGAGAACGAAACAAATGAAAAAATGAGGTAACCACCCGGGAATCGAACCCGGGATCTTCCGATTGCCGGTCAGATATGATAACCATTACACCATGGGCCTCACTCATTCAAATGCCGTAATTCCTCTACATACGCGCAGAAACCAATGCCCAAGGGGGCACCTCCCGCATGCCGTAACATTATATACATTTAACTGCAAACACGCAGTATAATTAACGTAAAGAACGACGCTTGTAGAGGAGATATTCCGCACAAGATGAGAGAGAACGAAACAAATGAAAAATGAGGTAACCATCCGGGAATCGAACCCGGGATCTTCCGATCTCTCTCTCATCTTGCGCGGAATATCTCCTATACAAGTGTCGTTCGTTACGTTAATTATACTGCGTGTTTGCAGTTAAATGCATATAATGTTACGGCATGCGGGAGGTGCCCCCTTGGGGCATTGGTTTCTGCGCGTATGTAGAGGAATTAAGGCATTTGAATGAGTGAGGCCCATGGTGTAATGGTTATCATATCTGACCGGCAATCGGAAGATCCCGGGTTCGATTCCCGGGTGGTTACCTCATTTTTTCATTTGTTTCGTTCTCTCTCTCTCATCTTGCGCGGAATATCTCCTATACAAGCGTCGTTCTTTACGTTGATATATTATATATATATATAATATATATATTATATATATATATATATATATTATGAGAGAGAGAGAGAGAGAGAGAGAGAGAGAGAGAGAGAGACGGGTCCACCAGCTTGACCTTAGTGTCAAGAGGGACCAACACACGGAACATCATCGAGGTTGACGAGGTAATATATATATATATATATATATATATATATATATATATATATATATAATTTTCTGAAGTAAAGAGGTTAATTAAAGAGTTAAAGACTGGTTCTGCGTCAGGGGTAGATGACTTATCGAATGAGCACTTAAAATATGCAAATGACGTAGTATGTCTGCATATATCATTGGTCCTATCAGCCATGCTTGCTCATAGCTATATCCCTGCAGAGTTCATGAGGGTATATATCTTGCCCCTGGTCAAAAATAAGTATGGAGACATTCTGTCCAGCAATAATTACAGGCCTATTGCTGTCGCTTCCTGCTTCTCGAAACTACTAGAAAAACTCTTGTTACTCCGATTAAATGATTTCCTATGGACATCTCCTAATCAGTTTGGCTTTAAAAGGTCCCACTCAACTGACCTGTGTATCTATGTACTTAAAGAAACAATATCTAAATACATTGACAGTAATTCAACCATTTATAGCTGTTTCCTTGATATAAGTAAGGCATATGATAGGGTGAACCACAATATTTTATTTGCAAAACTAGAAGACAGGAAGGTTCCCATGTACATATTAAATTTATTGAAATTTTGGTATTCCCACCAATCTTTCACTGTTAGGTGGGGCAATGTACTATCCGAGTGTTTTGGCTCCTCTTGTGGGGTGAGACAAGGCTCCTTGCTCTCCCCTATGCTGTTTAATGTGTATATTGACGGATTAATTGCTTCACTTAATGAGGCAACAGTAGGATGTTGTATAGATAACACAAGGATAAATAACTTAGTTTATGCCGATGATATGGTGTTAATAAGTCCCTCTGTTAAAGGTCTGGATCGGCTACTAAAAGTCTGCGAAGTGTATTCGCAGAAACATGATATTCTTTTTAATGTTACAAAAACTAAGGTTATGCAATTTCATCCTAAAAGCTGTAATCAGCCAGCTGATATAAGGTTTAAAATGAATGGTGAAGTAATTGAGGAAGTACAAGAGTTTAAGTATTTGGGTCAAACTATTACCAGCTCCTTGAGTGATGACTCGGATATAAGAAAACAATCTCGAAGCCTGTGTGCTAAAGCGAATATGACCATAAGGAACTTTCGTTTCTGTACAAGTGAAGCTAAAGACACACTCTTTCGTACTTTCTGCAGTAATATATACGGTCAGCAACTCTGGGTGAATTATAAAAAAGGTTCTGGCAGAACCCTAAATTTGCTGTACAACAGGTCGTTTAGACTCTTACATAAATTACCCCTGAGATGCTCAGCTTCGCAAATGTTTGCAACCCGCAATGTTCCGAGCTTCCCGGAGGTAACAAGACGTGTTCAACACAGTCTAATGCAAAGAATTAAAAAATCAACCAACCCGATCATCCAAGCTATCCATGAGTCCTGCCATTTATCCTCTAAACTATGGACTTTTTGGTACGAAAACGTCTGTCTGTAGCTCCACTTAACTTCGACAGTGCAGTATTATTTCTAATCAATTGTATATATTTTTATCCTTAGTGTATGAACTGTCATTGTATTAATAATATTTGTCATATGGACTATAGTCTGCCAATAAACCTTTTCATTTTCATTTTCATTTTATATATATATACCGTAACGTAAATTATCGTATACTGTACATGCTATGGTTTTATGTCGGCCTTTTTTTACGCAGAAACAGACCACCATTTGTATATATTTAAAATGAATGGGTCAAAACTAAACAATTGCCTTTGTTCCGATAAAGCTTTGTAAACTGAATGAATATTCAGTGGATTTTAAGTTTAAACAAAGGTGCGTGTTTAAATATAAAATCTATTGAAGTATAATGTATGCATTTTTGCTCTATATTTGACTGAAAAATAACAATACCATCATAATTTAGCTATATCAAAATTGGTCATTGTGAGTCGCTTGGTAAAGTGGAATTTATTATAGCTCTTGTATTTTCTATTGAATGCTGTTATATTCATTAAGGAATTGAATATATTATACGTGTATGAATGCATATAACTTTTTCTTTACAATGGTAAAGGCTGTTTCATGAACTGTATTCACCTCGTTATCTTAGCTCTGTTTTGCGTGAAGACCCCTTGTTGAGGCGGAGGTCAGGTTCGTGGCACGGGCTTGAGTGGAGGAGAGCGTTGCTTTCTTGTGCTTTTCACTCACGTATAGCCAGGCATACCCAGTTCAAGTGGTGTTGTCCCGAGCCAGGCCTCTTGGTTCTTCTTGATACCACTAATATTCCTTATTTATTTTTAGAAACTGTTTTCATAGTTTTAGGCCTCTTACGAGAACCCTAATCTCCTATAGAGTTCAGGATGCCCCAATGCCCCATGACTAGCTTTTAATTTTGGAATAGTATTGTTTTGCAAAGTTGTTTGGGTGGTTTATAGGGTTTGAGACTAGGAAACTTCTTTAATTATTTTCCAGCTGCATATTATTTATTATGATGTATTTCTCCCTTCTTTTTCTTTTCAAGGAATACAAATTTAATTTAAATAATCTTTCTCAGTAAACTAGTTCTTTGTGAGCACTTGTTTTGGTTGTAAAATTTCTTTGAATTCTTTCTAACTGATTAATAATTCTTTGTGTATATATATATATATATATATTTATTTATTTATATATATATATATATATATGCAAAGAAGGAACTGTTTACAGCAGAGGAATGATTTTGTTGTCCTATTGTTCTTTTACCTATTTATTATTATACTCTTGTTTTTATTAAATTTCTCATTGTCAGTTAATATTATTCGAAATCCCTTGCACTTGTCTTTAATTTTCCTGTCCATTTGGTGCACAGTGGTTTTCAGTTCCTCTTTTTTCGGTTACTTGAGTGTTGAAAATTTTCAGTGTTAAATTTAAGTTTTGTCTTCGGACTATATGGATAACATATTCCTGTCTTCGCAGGCTCTATTTGTATCAT
The DNA here is from genome assembly GCA_023014485.1 of Bathynomus jamesi. NCBI lineage: Eukaryota > Metazoa > Arthropoda > Malacostraca > Isopoda > Cirolanidae > Bathynomus > Bathynomus jamesi. The sequence goes on along the minus strand of JAJOZX010006257.1, from coordinate 44,559 downwards.
CAGCAAAGGAAGCCAATGTGTTATTATGCTATTATACTGGTTCTTCATTACCTATATCGATTAACATAATTACGAATAACAGTGAAGCAAGTACTGTTCCTTGTAGTACTAACCCCCAAACCTCGGATTTTGATGATGATATACCCTGCACTGCAATAACCTTATAGTCTCTTAAAAAATTACATATCTAGAGAATCGGATTATATGGGCAGACCAAAATATATTCAAAAAGTTTTTAAAAACGTGTTTTATTTACTTTCTAATGTAATTTTTTTTCAGTTTTTTGCGCTGTTTTTAGAAATTAGTGAAATTCACCAGTAACTACTGTATACAGTCGAACGAAAACGCTACGAATGGATTTGGCCAACAGAACTTATCCAATTTATCCGATTTTCCGAGTGCGACTAAGTTGTAAACTAAATTTACCTTACAACTTGAATTGGCACCATTTTCTTTTTATTTTAACTAGAAAATATATTTCATGCCAAAATGCTCCAGTCGGTCCATCAAACCAACTGTGTCCTTCCCTTTACATTTTCTCATTCTAATGTAGTATTTACCGTAGATTTATGTATTTATTTACAGTATTTAAAGTGATTTACGTTTTCTGATTATAAATTACTAAAATTCACCGATACATTTAGTAGGACACAAACGCTACGAGCGATTCTGGCCAGAACAATTTCTGGAGGTCCAAATTAGTCCAAATTGGTCCATTTTTCTTAGTACAACTGGTTTTCCATCTAAAAATTGTTGTAAAACTTGAATCTGCACTTATTTTTCTTTTATTCTGACCAGAAAAATATCTGAAAATTCAGGACAAAATACCTCCTTGGAGTCAAAGTTTTTCAAATTGGTATAGTATGTCCGTCAAAACAACTTTTTCTTTTCAAATTCATTTTGCTCGTGACGTCATTTTCTTTACATCAACCCAACGTTTCAGAGATCTTGTTTTACCATTTAGCAACTGTGAGAACCAGCTGGTAGCCTATCCTAGGCAAGTGCATCTAACTCAATTGAAGCCAGATGCTGCCATGACGCGCGAAACACCGTGCAAAAAAAAACCCGATTTTTATTAAGTAAAAGAACACATTTCATAAGGTATACAATATTAAGTAAGGAAAGAGACCATCACAACCATAAATTTACAGAGTGTATTGGCACTTATGTTCGATTTTGTATTTAGTGGCAAATAATGTAGTGAAATTATCCTTATGTAAATATGCCGTTAGGAAACATGAGAGCATTTCACGCAAAAATCTTTGTGATAAATTACAATTTTTGCAACAGAAAATAAGAAAATAAATAAAATTAATAAAAGTAAAACACAATATTAAGGAACGTATTTGGTAGATGAATATTAACGTCGTCAGTTTAGCATCTGATTTATTTTTATAAAATAGAAATAACAGAAGCCAAAAGTACAAGTAGTAAACAATAAATATGAAGCATTATATGTTTAGCGCAAGATAGTGGAAACCTTACAAATATAATTTGAACAATTTATTTTATACCATTAATAGGTGATATATGTATACCAGAACGCCCGCTGCGCCTTGCTCAGCAAAAAGAAAACACTAAAACACAAACTAGAGTGGGACTGAGAGGGGCGAGTATGTTACTAAAACCTTCCCTGGTTCTCCCTTAATGTGTATACTAAATTTGGTGCAGATTACTTTAACCGTTTAGGCGTGTATAAACGAACATATAACATTAGAGAGACAGACATCATCATCAGTGTCAATGATATTAATTTCCATACAGCTGGAATATGGTGCATACGTAGAAATTAATAAAGTATTGTTCTCATAATTTAGGAAATGAAATTAATGATGGTGTCTATCTATGATTTCATTAGGATTTCGTCCATACATTTAATGTATAATATGTATTTATCAATACGAAATATTTATATAACAATATATACAGTATATTATAAGCACACCGGACAAAAAATTAGTCACCCCTAATAGCACCGATAGTAGGAAGTTCAAGGTCACACAAAGGGCGCAGATGTAGCATTGGTAAGTGACAAGTAGCGGTGACGTAGCACACAGGATCAGATCTGTTTCGTGAGGTGGTGAAGAACAAAGTGTGTGTTGGATATAGTCTGCAAAATGGGTCGTGAGGCAGACGTTACTCAGTGGCAAAAAGGAGCCATCGTGTTTGGCAGAGCCCACGGACACAAAATGTCTGAAGTAGCCCAATTTGTTGGTGTGTGAACGCGTACTGTCCAGCGAGTTTACAAAGAGTGGTGTAGTTCGCAATCAACTGACAATCGACGGCGTAACTGTGGCCGGAAAGCAATTCTTGACAATAGGGACCGCCGCCATGTTTCTCGTCTAGTAACTGCAAATCGTTCTCAAACCAGAGAACAATTGCTCCAAGAAACCAATGAGGTTCTCCAGCGACCAATTTCCGAACGGACAGTGCGACGAGAACTGCATGCGATGGACATCTGGAGCAGGGTACCACGGAAGAGGCCGCTGTTAACAGCAAGTCACAAATTGGCACGTTATAAATGGGCTCAGAGGCACAAAAACTGGACTGCGGCAGATTGGAAACGTGTAATTTGGTCCGATGAGTCCCCTTTTTGTTTGTTCTCCAATGATGGGAGGCGACGAGTACATCGCAGGTCCAATGAAGCCTTTAATCCTGAATGCGTCGAAGGTGTTGTTCAGGCTGGAAACAGAAAGTGAAGCGCAGGAATAGACACCCACGGACTCTGGCGGAACTTCGGGACCGGCTGATGAACGAGTGGCAGCAAATCGATGTTCAGTACATGCACAACCTCGTAGAGTCTCTGCCTCGCCGGATTCGTGCGGTTATCAAGGCCAGAGGCGCCGTCACACGTTATTAGGTACATTCTGAGAGGGGTGACTAATTTTTTGTCCGGTGTGCTTATTATTTACATATTGAATAAAGGACTTACATTCCCCGTGAAGGGAATGAATTGGATGGTTCACATGGTTAAGTGGCTACGTGGAAAGTTTTGATTCCCTCGTCCAGGGTAGTTTATACAGTAGTGTTGGCAAGATTATTATAGGGCTTAGAAATATACTGTATGTCTGGATTGTGTCATCGGTAGCTCTCTGACTCCGAAATCTTTTTGAACTTTTGAAGATATTTCGACGAAATACGAGTATCTTCAAAATTTCAAAAGTTATGTCACTTCCAAATTGGTACAACGTTTAACTGCTTTTTCTGGCGTTTTTTACTTTTGTCAATTAGCCACTTCTTCCTAGGAGGGCCTCATATGTTGTAGTCCAGTATTGCTGTTTCAGTATCCTGGATGCAGTTTTCACAGCCTTTTTCACATTTATGTTTCAACTAGCATATGATATCCATGTTGGTTTCCAGAGCTAAGTTTGGCAATTATTGTAATTTGCAGTCTGCATGATCAGTATACAGGCCTTGTACATTTGTGTATAATAAATTTATAGGATTTCTAATCTTTGCGCTCGGTTTTCCTAGATAATGGTTATTTCCTGGTCGATGTTGTCGGGTCCTGTTTGGTGTTATTTGTTGGGCCGTGCATTTTGTGAGTACTGGGGTTGCTGCCCTTGATACCATTGTGGATACCGTATTAACGGTGGGTGATGTTGAATCGGAGGGTGATGTATGTAATGCTGGGATGCATATACCTGCGAAGTTGTCTTTCCTCATTAGAAGGGACAGTTGTGCTTTTATCATTCTCATTTCCTCGAAAAAATGTACTTCATTGATACTATTTTTACTTCTATTTAGAATGTGAGCTGTTCTTTCTCGTTCTCTTCTTTGACTACCCTTAATGTAAAAACACGAGTACTCCATATTTAGGCATTTTTTCTCTCTAATTGACTGTCTGCACATAGAAGAGTGGAAATAGCAATTTGTTCCGTACCTGCAACTTCCATTCCTCATCATGTAAAAACAATTTTTGGGGTGATTATACATGCAGTTTGAGCCATATTTGTACGAACCTGTTTTGTAATATTTGCATATGTTCCGTCGTTTAGATTCCTTACGAGTACTATAGGATTCAATTTGTTTCCTCTGTTCTTCCCTACTCAGTGATTTTTTAATCTTTGGTGTGTTTTCATTTGTAGTCATAGTGTCTTTATCTTGTGCAGGGGGTATTTCTCCGTCTAAGGCTACTTCCGCACCTCCCTGTAATGTGTTTCCCTCGATGTTCTGAATCCCATTTTCGCTTGTGTCGGCGTTTTCTGACGTTTCCTTCTTTTCTGTCAGTGAACTTGTTGCAAATTCATTCTTCTCTTTCAACATTCTTCATTCTCGTTTGTACTATTTTCTTATTGTTTTCCATGCACTTGACGCACACGAAGCCGTAAAAGCCTATATTTTTGTTGTTTATTCTATTCATCATTTTCCTGTTTAAATGTATTGCATAGAATGCATTTTATGCCCGTGGTCTGGTCTACTTCATTTTTGCAATCGCAGAGCTGGTACGTGGCACATTCCATTAAACATATCCCAATTCTATTCAACTTTCTGGATTTACAGCGACTCACATTTGTTCGTATTTTTTGCCATTTTTTTTCCTTTCTTTCGTCTATTTCCTTTCTGCTTCTCGAATGTCTTCTGCGAAATCTCAACCTTCTTGTTTATGGTCCTCTTCCTTTTCTATAGGCCTCTTGGAAAACTCTCACGAAAGCTCTTATCCCGTTCGAATCGTTTTCAATTCATGTTTCAGTTTGTTGTTTTCTTTGTGCACACTGTAAGCTACCGGCCTTCACCTAATAAATCATTTTCGCATATTCACTGATACTTAATACACACACTGGTATAGAATAGAATTTACCGCTAAATTAGTGACAGAGTGGAAATAAACGTCTGTACACCACACGGTAGAAACACTATAGTGTATATATGTATGTATATATATATATATATATATATATATTGCAGAATGGCTCCCTCAATCCTAACATATCGTTCGAAACTCATCATTTCCCTTCATGACTTAATCCCCCATTCTAATCCCTGCTGCTTACACATGCATATAAAGGGCAACACACCAAACCTATCTTCAGAAGTTTTCGACCTGATAACGCGGCTTCCCCTTGATTTGGCTCATACGAGGACCTAGTATTGTAATAGTTACGTATCTAGAGTCGGAAGTGGCCTGTTTACGTTAGTATATTGAATTATAAAGACACTATTGGTCATGGTTATTCCCATTATTTATTCTTATAACTTTAAGGAACTTAATAAAAAGGTACCAGGTGTCTGATTCGTAATAAACTTAGTGACTCACTTTACTCTTTTCAATCTTGAGAACCTAGTGATACCACCAACCACCAACAGAATTTCCATGGAAACAGAAAAGAACCCAGCAAAGCCACATTAATTCATTGGTGTCGGAAGTGCCGCTTCCCCCGGAGGCATTGTGCATTCTGATACCCACCAGACACTATCATTCAGCCATTACTCACCCAACTGACACCATACTGATTCATTGGTGTCGGAAGGTGTGCTTCCCGTGGAGGCAGTCATTTCTCGCGATATTTGGACACCATTATTTAACAATTGTCTTTCATTATCTCTCGCAGGAATTGAGTCAACAAAATTGGCCTTTCAACACACTAAGTGTGCCTCAAGTTCTTGCGAGGAAGTGATATCATCGTGACATCTGATTCATGTCGTCAACTCAGCTAGACTCCAGACCCTTCCCTTATGTGGTCTCTAAGGTTGTCTCATAACGAGGAAGCTACCATCCTTGAGGCTTCAACAAGGAGTTTCAACACGAGCGAGAGGACTGACCGGCCTTTGCTGAAGACCCCATCAACCAGGTGAGCGACACTGGTAGGGTTGACTCAGCTACAGGAAAACCCCGAGCTCCAACACCTCCACTGGGAATCAGATCACCCATAGTAGATACTTCCAGCACAATTTTTAACTTCCCTCCAACTTTGTTTGATAATACATCTCCCTTTTCATCAAGTTGCGTGCCCCGATTAGTTCAATTGCATTCAAGTTCTACACTTGACACTGAGCCATTGATCCATCATTATTAGTGACTCTAACTCGGGGCTTCCCAACCTTGGGGTTGCCACCCCATCGGGGGTCACAAACCGATCTGATAATTTTATTTACAATTCTTTTCCTACAGCCGTCCGACAAGACATTTATGAATCATGAATGTAATTGCATATAACAGCTGAAATCAGGGCTCTTCCCGCGCACAATAAACGCTGTGCTTATGAAGTATATATATATATATATATATATATATATATATATATAATATATATATATATATATAAATTATGGGGAGTTTGTAGAACTTTGACCAGTGTTTGGGATCGTGAATTGTGTGAACATGTTTTTCGGGGTCGCACATGATAAAGGTTGGGAAACCCTGCTCTAACTAATCCTATAGAATTTTGGTATGTCACGTATGTTACGGCTACGTCTTTTTAGACGTTGGAAACAGAGAATAACTATATGGGCGACAAGAACAAGAAAGGCACACAAACAGTTACTCCAAACAATAACGATGCCACCGCACAAAAGGGTGCTGGTGCTACTGCCCAACTCAGTGCCAACATCCATACACTTTACCTTACACTTTCGGTTACACCTGGTCCCAACCCCCAACTCAGTTAAGACATACTCCTATCGGTGCATTGCCGACTCATACTCGTCAACCCGGATTTGGTGTTCCCCTTCATTTGGTTACCCTTTCATTATGAACGCGGAAGGCGCAGAGGCAAATAGGTTAAAACCCCTCTCTGAGGACTGTGCAGTGTTTAGTGGTGATTTAAATGACTTCTACAGTGCCGCGAGTAAAGGGTTCACTGGTAACTTGGTACCATTCCAATACTTTGCAACCAAAATAAAAAGGCTCGTTCCATCCTCTTTCTCAAAGAGTGATACAACACGAATCAAGTTAGCAATTGAATGTTCTGTACATCCAGCTAGGCAGGTACTAAGTGATTTGTTTCTCCATATGCAGTCTTTAGCAGATTACATTGATCATTGTGCTGACATGTATTGTCGCAACAGCAGATCGGAAATATCAGATAGGTCATTGCAAATAGATAAAGACAAGAGGAAACCAGGTGAATTGTTTTCTACTTTCTTTTCAGGGTGAAGCTCGATCTAACCTGCTTAAAAGCGGATGCCCCTTGCATGTTGAGAGATTTTAATATCGAGTTTGATACTCATAAAATACTATTAAACGCAATTCCACTACATTTTTGGTCGGAGTATGATAACTATGACAAGTATAAGTCCAAAAAATTAAACGCTTGAGAACAGACAAAAGGGTGATCGATCCGGTTACCGTTACACCTATTGGGACGGAATACGGGAAAGAAAGATCGGTGAACGCGGTGAACCCAAAATTGGTGAACGCGATGAACCCAAAATTGGTGAACCCAAAATTTCTGAGTGTTTTGTGTGCCAGGAGCAGGGCTATACGGCCAAGGAGTGTCCCATTTTAGAGGAAATAATGCTGAGCTCCTCGAGCCGGAAGAACAAATGGAGTAAATACGATAGAAATAACTCTCAAGAGAGAGATACGAGAGAAGATACGATAGAGATAATTCCTGTGAGAGATTCGGGAGAGGCATACCGGATGATGACCACTACCCGTCTAAACCTTACTCACTGGGTAGGAGGTTTGACAGTGGACGTGACTGCTATGAGTCTCGCTACGATGAACATGATCGCGAAAGATCTTCCGTTAGATGATACCGTGATCCAAGTCCTTGTTATGGTTTGGCACCTCGTTCTTATTTCTCTGGTCACCCAGCTTACGATTGTCCGCAATATAGGTATGAGCGAACTTCCGATAGATAGGAACTGCACGCCCTTGACAATTGGTTAGATTGCGTCGTGATATTTTCGTTAAAACTAACAAATATTTTAATGAAATACTAACGGATGTTTTAACGAAAATATCACGACTTAACCTAACCAATTGTCAAGGGCGTACAGTTGGCCTAACCTGGAAAGAAGAAATTAGGGATGCTATAAAGGAAAAGATCCAAATTTTCTATCATAACGTCTTAAAATATCTAATTTCACTTCCAAATAAATATTTTCCCCTTACTTTTAGGAGTAGTGCAGTCCTTGTCACTTGACCACATTTGGTAGCCATCCTGCAGAGTTTACAGTAATGTAAAGAGTGAAATAATGGTTAATAATGATAAAATAATGAAGCAGCAAAACACCAACAACTAACAAAGGACACCAAACAGCAACAGACCGGCTGGTCCCTATGAGAAACGTCGTCAATGCGCGGGCAAACTGTGTATAAACACTCCTGTGAAGTGACTGTACGCAGTACGCATGCGCAGTGTGACGTAGTTAATCTTGGAGTCTACGAGAGCGTCTGCGCTACGAAGTGTCAATTTTAGGCAAATAATGAAAATGAAAATGAAAATGAAAATGAAAAGGTTTATTGGCAGACTATAGTCCATATGACAAATATTATTAATACAATGACAGTTCATACACTAATATATGTTAGTATATATGTTGCTCAGTTCTCAAGTGCGTTATAGCGGGGTAACGTACTACCTTAAACGAAAAACTTAAATAATTTGTTAATTTTTATATGACGAATGTTAAACTAGTTAAAAAACAGTACTTTCGATTTAGAAGGTGACGATTGAGACGATAAAGATCACACTGTATTATTGGAATATTGTCGCTTCTTCCATTTTAAAATCTGGTCGTTATTGGGATAATTTGGTTTGCAATTTATTTCATCTACTCGTATGTGTTTCTGCTCTTGTTTACCTCAACGTTTATATTAAATTTTTCTACTGTATTTCCTATTCACGTACTTTCTCTTTCCTGCAGTTGTGTATAATAATACATTATTATTACTATTATGCTACCTGATTGATATTTCTCCTTCTTGACTTGATGTTACCAGTATTGTGCGTCTTGTAGTATTTTGGTGATTATTTTAATTGGTTTTAGTGTGCTGTATGTGGTTGATATAGTTCATTATATATAGTGTTTGATATAGTTCATTATTGTATAGTGGTTGATATAGATCTTTACAGTATAATTTATGTATACTCATTATTGTTATTTTGTTATACATTACTACTTTTCATGAGATTTTACTTAGATAATATGTACTTACGTTTGATTTATGTGTTACAATATTCTGTCTTATAATGTGTTTCATTTATTGGCAATAGTGTCTTGTCTTTATTAATTACAGGTGTTACACAGAGTAGTTATGGAGTTAGTAAATTAAGTCACTGTTGTCTCTTCCTTTCAAAAGTTTATTTTTGAGTTTTCAGTTTTCGCATGAGTCTAACGTTTTTTTATTTGTTTCTTTTTCAGAGGGTGAGAAATTTGTTGTAGAATGGCTCCTTCGATCCTAAAATATCATGCGGCAACTCATCATTTTCCTTCATGACTTAATCCTCCATCATAACTCCTGCTGCTTACGCATGTATATAAAGGGGTACACGCCAAACCCGTCTTCAGGAGTTTTGGATCTGGTAACAGTGCTTCTCCTGGGTTTCACTCGTACGAGGACCTAGCTGTTCTAGTTACGTATCCAGAGTCGGGAGTGGCCGGTTTACGTTAGTATTTTGTATTATAAGGACACTATTTGTTATGGTTACTCCCATTATTTATTTGCATAACTTTAAGGAACTTACTAAAAGGGCACCAGCAAATCAAACAATATCTGATTCGTAATAAACTCAATGACTCACTTTGCTCTTTTTAATCCTGAAAATTAGTGCTACCACCTACCACCATAAAAATCTCCAGGGGAGCAGAAAAGAACCCAGAACGGTCACATGAATTCCTATATATATATATATATATATATATATATATATATATATATATATATATATATATATATATATATATATCATCTATAAGGAGAGAGAGGGAGAGAGAGAGATAATGTACTACTCTCTTATTTAGAAATTAGATTTATATAATACTATAAATAAGAATATATTTGAAGCTGGAACCCTTTTATGAACGAAATTTCATGAAGAAGGAAATTTGTCTTGACACATTGGCCTAATGTGTTTTGCTTCATGTAGGTTTCTGATTCAATTTTACTGGTTTTGTTTTGAAACTTTAAAAAAAGAAGCACTACATAGAGAAATGTACTTATATACCAAAGTCTGCAAGTGTACTCAACAGTGTCGGGGACATACCAAGGTTGAAAACCTCTTCAAACTTGAACATTATTTTTTTTTTCTAGTGATATTTCACCCAAAATTTTGAGTAGCTCAAAACTCAAAAACTGCTATGAAACTTTTGTTCAACGTTGATCAGATAAGAAGAAATAGGTTGACTATATTGTAAATTTCAGTGAGCTCATCAAAGCAGTTTCTTGCTGAAAGGGGTTTTGGTTTAATTTGAAAACAAACGTTCTAAATTTACTTTCATATATCTCTAAAACAAAAAGTTTTTTAAAATATTTCTCTTGACGTTTGTAAAGCATTCTTTTGCCTTCCTATCTATAAAGTTTCAGACCTCTGGCGGGACCATTGGAGATCGTATTATCTCTGGACCTAATTGAGATATTTCAATAAAATCTTTTACGCCAATATTTCGAATACTAAGACAAAACATTTTTTTAAACTTCACTGAAAAAATTGGGGAGTTAGAAATTTCATGATCCAGTTCCCTTATTTGCGTCTTACGTAAATATCTTTTCATTTACTCTAGTTTGCTGATATAGAATGAGCTCATAATAATCTTCTCTTGTAATTCTTTTTCAAGAAAAAGTTACTATCATCCTGTGTTTGTACAGTATATACCTCCTGAGGAATGGACGCTTTGTTTCTCTGTTTTAATATCAAAATAACTTTTCGGCAGTTTTATTCTAGCTGCGCCCGAAAGTGTATAAATTATCAGTAAATCCGTGCATTTAAATTACAAAGTGAAATTCAGTGAATGTAAAAATGTGCAATATAGTTTACACAAAGTATCACACAAGTTAAAATATATATTAATTCGAAATATGGTAGTCATCTGAGAAAAATTTGAAACAAGGCAGGAAAAGGGTCATATCTTCAAGCCCTCATGACTGACTCCCACCCAAACAAAGAATTACTGTGTGTGTGTGTGTGTGCTGACCGATTACGGTAATAAATAACATGGCCATTGGTCCAAATTCTCACCTAATTTGCACCTCATGAAGTCTAGTAACAACTGAAAACGAAGCAATCAGGTATGATTTTTTTCAAAAATTCAACGACTTTAATTGTATGAATTGGGACGCGATAGTTAATATTCCTTGTATCGAACGCGAAACAAAACTATGGGCATCAAATTTGTGTGTGATTCATGTACAGAGAATGTAAACTCGTTTGCGGTGTTTAAAGAAATTGAAAATACGAATATGAATGCGGTAGACAAATAGAGAATAATGGGAGGAAAAGATGGCCAGAATATCCCGAAGGAAAAATGGTGTGGCTGAAAGAGAAACAAGAGAAAAAAGAAAAAAATAATATGAAAATAATACACTACTGTAGAAGAAAAAAAAGAAACAAGTACAATCTATGATGTGGTAAACTACCAAACGAATATAATGATAAAAAGACGATAAAAAATAAAAACGTAGAAAATATCGTATGCAAATATTAAGCAAAAGGGCATTGTAAATACAGGGGTGCGCAATGAATCTATGCACATCCTACTTTATGTAGCTTTCATTACAAAAATGGATATTGTAAATTTGGAAAAAAATTCTAGTTCGCACGTTTCAACCACCTTCAAAGGAACACGATAGTTGAGCAACCAAAACCATCAGCAAACAGGATTACCAATTTTTTAGATGTAGCCCACACACTTCAACTACTAAATACCATTTAACAAATACAAAGACAATTGACAAATACGGAGATCCAAGGGCAGTACAGAATAAATGCAGAAAAAATTACATACGATATCGGGACACATGTATCGAAACAGATAAAGAAGGGAATATTCGCGGGCAATCACAGAGTAACGAAAAAGAGATCACCAAGGGATAACGAATCTGAGCTGCGTAAAGAAATTGAAAACGAAAAAAATAAAAATAATCCTAGCCAAATTTCGTGGACAAAGTAACACAACTGAAAGGACTCATGCAAGAAACAAGTGAAGACTTTACATGCTTCACGGAAACTCATCTGAAGGACTGCCAGACAAACTGTGAAAAACTGTAAGTTTTGGATCGACAAAAAAGAAATATTGACAACTATAACATACTTCGAGCCGACAGAACAGGAAGACGAAAAGGAGGATGTACTATTTTTACACACGATAAACATATGGCAGAAATTACTATAAATACTTCAAAGAACTACGTAGAAAAATGAAACATGATACTAATTGTAATATATAGACACCCAAACACTCCAACTACAAAATTTTCAGATACCATTACAGAGGTCAGGAACTAGATGAAAGATCTACACTCCCCAACCCAAAATATTATTCCTGCGGTGATTTTAATTTCCCATTTATGAAATGTAAAATGATAGGGAGAAATATATGTATAAACCAAGACAAGGGAAGCACACGGGAAGACCAGGAGCAAGCAGAAATGTTGCTAGCTCTAGCTGGTGAATTTAGGTTAACACACGAAATAACGGAAATCTATGGCTCTTCAAGTATAAGTTAAAGCATTCAGATTACTTACTTTGATAATGCCTGATTTTTCGTTCGATGTAGTTGTCATGGTAAAAAATATATAATTTATTTTACGTAAACACATGTCATAAAATTCTAAACATGTTTTGTTAATACACGTCACATAATATAAAATATTTCAAGTTTCATCATAAAACGTGCAAAATTGTAAATGTTTTGATGTTTATGCTTTCAATTTGAATGTAATTATAAACATACTTATCAATTAAATGTATTATTTAGTATATACCTGTTCTACTTCTAACTTCTAGCAACAAAAGTTTCATGTAAGATGAATATAGAACTGTCTGAAGTTAGATAAAATAATGAAGGCGCTTAAAAGAATGTATTAAAAGCAATGTAAATATAAATTACATATTATTTTTTCAGTAAACAGAGAACTTTTATCATGTTTTCTTGTAAAGGCTGCTTTGTTTGCTCATTTCCGGTTGTCTTCTTTATAATTGCTTTCTAGAAATTAACTGAAAGTAGGTCCTATTTAAAGTAGGTCCTACTTTAAGTCCTACATTATAAAAAGTCATTTGATACTTCAAATTATTGTCAGTTTTGTATATAAGAAAGTTCGATTGGGCCAAATGAATTAAATCTGAAATAATAAATGCACATTTAAGTTTGGTTACTTTGGAATGTAAGTCTGATTTAATATTCTTAAGCATGTTAAAATCTCACTAAACTTAAAACTGAAAATGTCTGATAAACTATTGTCAAGTTCAGTAACGTAAGTTTTTACTCTAACTTACAAATTTAGGAGCTATTGAAGAATAGGGACCCCAGCCGGATCATGTCAAGAATAGCGAACCCAATTTTACCATGCCAAGAATAGCGAACCCAAAAATTCCCTTGTCAAGAATAGCGAACCCTGCAGGTGTTGGGTTCGCTATTCTTGACATGATCCCCCCAGCCTTCTTTAGTTAAGCTTATAAGGCTAACTGACGAAAATATCACGACCTAACCTAGCCAATCGTTAGGTTAACTGTACGCCCTTGACGATTGGTTAGGTTAGGTCATGATATTTTCGTTAGTTAGCCTTATAAATCTAACTAAAGAAGGCTGGGGTCCCTATTCTTCAACAGCTCCCAAATTTAACATACTGTAACCTAACCTAACCTAACGAATTTAACATACTATAACCTAATCTAACAGAACCTAACGAATTTAACATATTGTAACCTAACCTAACCTAACAATAACCTAACCTAAACTAACCTACATCTAACCTTGAATTACAAAGACAAGAATTATATAGAGGTTTCGCGGACGATAAAATTCGAATAAAATTTTTCTCAGCGCCATTTAGAGAAAAATCTATATCCCAGTTTATGTTCTGTCCTTTAAAATGTAATATTCCCTTTCCTTTGTAGTTTGCTATGCTTGAGTTCCACATCCATTGTCCTTCAGTAAAGCATATTTCGTTACCCTTTGATTGTTTGTGAAGGTTCTTTTTACTTGTTTTGATCCTTTCTGAAATTTTTTGAAAGTGTGAGAGCCCTCATCTGGGTTGTCTCTCGTTGTACATGTTGAAATATTTTTACTGGTTTAATAGGGCCAAAACTATATATATATACAGGGTCATTCAAAAAAGACGCAACAGTTTAAATTGCTTATATTTCGTAATATGGTTAACATACAGGAGTGATTTCTGTATTAGTTTACAGCGTACAATTGGGGGTTTTTATTTAATGAAAAACATGTTCAGAACCACAGGGTTTCTTTCCAAGAATTGCAGAAATGAACCACAAAAAATCATTTCTAACAGCTTTCGCTCGCTCAGTGAGCGTCTGATGCATTTGAAGTTTATACGAAAACATGCCCAGATCTTTCTTTAATATCCTGTTGGTCGATGAACGGGATATTTCCAATTGTTGAGAGAGACGGTTAACAGATTTCTGGGGACTTCGCGTAACTGCCTCCTTTGCACTTTTAACGTTATTCACTGATCTTGCGGTTCTCTTCCTACCCAGAACGCCTTTCTTATTGTCGGTTGCAGTAGCCGTATTTTCAAACTTTTGAACTAGCCTATATATCGTAGATCTGTTCGGACCTTTCCTGCAGTTGAATTTCTTGCAAATTATACGTTGAACTTGAACTGCACTGCCGGTAGCATAAAACGTTTTCACTATAAACACACGTTGTTGTAAAGTGTACATCTTCCTAAACACTGACTAATGACGCGCTACTACACCTTAGGCTACAAGAGTCGTTCGCCTAGCGCCTTAAGCTACTAGGTCTAAGCGGTAACAAAACTCCCAGGTGTACGCTGTAAAGTAATACAAAAATCATTCTTGTACGTTAACAATATTACGAAATATAAGCAATTGGATCAAGTAAAGACAAGCACCCCCAGCCTTCTTTAATTAGCCTTATAAGGCCAACTAACGAAAATATCACGACCTAACCTAACCACTCGTCAAGGGCGACAGTTGACTTAACGATTGGTTAGGTTAGGTCGTGATATTTTCGTTAGTTAGCCTTATAAGGCTAATTAAAGAAGGCTGGGGTGCTTATCTTTACTTGATCCAAGCAATTTAAACTGTTGCGTCTTTTTTGAATGACCCTGTATATTTGACACTATAAAATTAATAAAAACTTTTCAGTTTCTACAGTAGAGGATATATATATTATATATATATATATATATATATATATTATATTATATATATTTTAACCTTGGTTAACCTTGGTTTTCCTTCCGCCCGAATTGTACAAATCATTCTGACGAAGGTCAAGCTTGTCACTCCACCTTAGACCTAAGTTTAACGTAGAATCCTAACCACGTCCCACCAGCAGCCCAGCGTCTTAACCACTAGGTTGCCCAGGGTACCCATTTATTTACCAACCAATTTTTTTTTTACTGTTGAAGGATAAACAGTTGGTTTTTTGCTGTGCACCGCCTGCCGTCACTGGGTCTCGATTCCGGGGCCGATGTATCCGTCGTCAGTGACGCTAACCACACCACCAAGGCCATATATATATATATATATATATATATATATATATATATATATATTTTTTTTGGCACTATCAAAATAGTAAACATTTCTTTATTAAATTCTGATTTTATTTCAGGTATTATATTTCGGAGCTTCATTCGAACCCTTTTTGGCAGATGAAGCAAGCACCTTTCAACATATTTGGAATCTACATATTTTGTGTAATGTCCACATGTGTTGAGATTATGGAATCTTTACTACATTTTTATTCAAATTTACGATGACAATACTTGTTATTTAAAGCATATACATAGGTTGGATAAGCATATAAATGAATTGTTCGTGTTTATATCAACAAATTCCTTTCGCAAAAATGCCTCCATACAGTTGTTTTTTCCTCGTTTTTAGTGAGGTTTTACTTCTTGTCACTGGTTTTATTTCATTAGCGTTGCTTCATTTCTTTGTATTCGTGTTCCCAAACAGTTTCTCTGTTGTTTCTTGCTCATTTTCTTTGTTTGCTGTTGCCACTTCTCCCTCTTTTACGTTCTTCGTATTAAATACTGCAAACTAATTTATTTTCTTTGTGTACTTTCGTCCAAAAATAATCCTATTTTCTTTTATTTTGTTGGCACTCAGGATGAGACAGACATTTGCATCATCCACTTTCATGCATTTAAAATCCAGAGAATTTAAGAAAAAACATCGCATAATCCTGGTTTCGTTTGTTGCAGTTTCGGATATTTTGCAGAGTTTTTGGAATTGATTGTTAAATACTGCGTTCTTTAATTCAAAAATCATTTGGAAATTCGTATACGGACCCTTCGCAAGGGGTATGCGAAACAGTGAAAATGCATGGGGGAAAAAGGAAACAAGTTTTAAAGGGAACTCTGACATTGCAGAGAATGAAGAAGTAGTTAGGGCGAAGGGTGAAGGCTCACAAATGTTTTTTTTATTTCAAAGAGAAGGAATATTGAAGGTAATTATTGTACGAATTGAGCATGAAAAATATTCCCGTGGTATAGAAAGACAGCCAAACAATCCAATTCGCATTTATAGTATCGTTACTAAATACAAAAGCTTAAAAAAAACTTTAATTTTTGCATTTATTTATACTACTTTTCGGTCACAGAACATTCTTTACTTTTTATACTTTAGAGTAAGCAGGATTTCATGTTATTTCAACCTTTAGCGAAACCTCTACACGTGCTACTGTTTCACAGAACAAGAAACTTTCTCTCTCTCTCTCATATATATATATATATATATATATATATATATATATATATAAACCAGCGTATATCGGTCCTGTCATTAAAAGTAGAATCAGTTGCATTAAAACTAAATTGAAGTTCGACAGTTAAATCTTATAAGCAATAAAAGTCCCAAATATTTCCTTTCTTTATCCTTGCTAGAGATTGTTACCGGATTGCCAAATATCACAATAAGAGTAATTCGGTTCCAATTTGGTTTTATTATCTAAGGAATTTTCATATTTTGCAATAATAAGAAGTTAGTTTTCCCTAACACTGTATTTATGTTGATTGCGTCGCTGGGATTGTAATTCTGTTGCAGATTTTATGCATCTTTTGTGAACAGATTAAGTTGCAGAATGAAGTGGTCTTTTATTTAAGTTTCGTGTTAATAGTTGTGTGTGTGTGTGTGTGTGTGTGTGTGTGTGTGTGTTGGGGGATTCCGCTGCCTGTTTAGATTAACGCAATTTTTCTTTAGTTATTTTGCAGATTTGTTTAAATGTCGTTTAAAAATCTCAAGCAGATTTTATTTAATGATAAAACAGTTTACCGACGTTTCCCTGGAAACGCTACATCTACTTCAGAGTAGTTAGTATAGTATATATATGTGAGGGTTACCTACTGCCTACAATTGTATGTGGAGAGTATCTGTGTATATCCGTTTGTAGGCTATCCCATTTCCTATATGAGCGGCTCATAGAGCGACTGGGGAAATATATACACGAGTAGAGAAGCGATTTAGCGAAGTATTTTTAAGTGCTCAAAAAAAAAAAACTACTTCTGATAGGAAAATGATCCGTCAAAATGATCGTAAACATTTATGGATCAATGTCTTAAAAAAGAATTTACATCTCGTAGTCTCTGTAAATAATAATAAATCTTAATTAATAACAATAATATAGTTTCTAATGCATTTTTAGCTATCATATCATCATATTTTGTTTGTATGTTGACGTTATCGTCTTTATGTGTGCTTGGGAAAACAAGCCAATTCATAAAGTCTGCGACATATGTAAAGAATTCGTTTGCAAAAGCGGAAGATTTGTACCTTTAAAATGAGTGTTGTCCTATATAGGTGTATTGTGCATGAACATGGTATTAAGTTTTAGTCGCTGAAGTTTTTCCATGTTTGTATGTTTAGAGTTGGAGTTGGAGTCTTTCACCTACTCCGGGAAACAGCCAAAAAGGCTGTCTTCCGGAGGAGCTTCCGACTGAAACTCCATTTATATAGTCTGTGATGCGTTTGCTAATTGGTTGGTTGATCCTTTTAACTCCTTCGTATTGCTAATTATTCCCGGATTTTCTAGTGTAACGTGTATCACTGCATAAATACAGTATGGTTCGAGCCATAGACTATCCTTCCTTTCAATCTGGGTGGAGCCACGCCAGTTATTTTCTTTAATATTGGATTAATTTGGTGTCGGTAAATGTTTTGGGTAGAGCTCCTTAACTGTTTTGTAGATGTAATTGGAATATTAATTCACTCAATGTTCTTTTGTTTGATGTGGATGGTATAGTATTGTTATCAAATTGCTTTTCATGTCAATCAGTTACAGTGGAAAAGCGGATTTTTAAAGTTTTCTGATCTGTCCAATTTCTTTGTTTCTTTTACAAAACTTGTATAATTTATTAACTTGATGTTTTAATAGTGCGTCACTCAAAATATTTTCCAACTAAAGTAGTTTATATAGTAATTTTTCTTTTAAAAACCATTAATTTTGTTCGAATATTTACTTTTAACTTTAAATCAGGAACAAACACAGTAAAAAAAGGAAACGTCAAAATCCTGTAAATTATTGTAGCAGTTTATGGCGTTATTTTTGTGTTGATAAGGAATTATGAGGTTAATTTCAGAGTTAAACTGTACTCATAAAGCCCTTCGGATGGATCCTGGGTTTGTAACACAACTTCCCAAAAGGAAGGTGCTTGAAAGTTCCAGGTATAAGACTCACGTTAACAAGCCTCTCATGTAAGCTGAAGGTAACGATGAAATAAATGAAAAAGGGCTTCAGACAAGCATCAGAAAATTGTGCGAACATTTAAATAAGGCCATCCCGGGCATCTTGTGAATACGAACCTGCGCAACAGTTACAATCAAATAGTGGCTGCATCGCATATAGTTTTAAATGGGCTATCAACGCGTCTCCACACCACAATGTTGGCCGTTTTCACGTCAAGAAAATACCCCTTTCGATGTGGCGTAACTAAATGTAAACTGACCTAAATATGACGTACGCCGTACGGCATTATACTATTGAATGAATTATTTCTTAATGCCCAGAAGGTTTTTCCAAGACAGAATGACATCGTCTAGCGTTGACTCGAACAGATGAACAAATTGACACACTGGGCGGTATTGGCTTAACCCAGAGAGACAGGATTCTATACAAGAATAATTTACACAGAATCACATTCGATCCATAAATGGGTTTTAGTCATCTAAATTTTTATAGTCCCCAAAAATAAAGATAATCAACATGATAAAACAAAGTTGGTGAAACGTTTTCATCAATATACAGATACTAAAATTCTTCATTTAACAGGTTTTCAGCTTTAAAACTGATTACCGATATCTAAGCAAAATAAATGAACGAAAGGGTTATCTATTGGAGAAAATGTTAATTGAATCCTGTCAGTTAATTTTCGTTTACGGAGCGTTATTATATGCAGGGTGATTCTTATATGTTAACACTGAACAACACATTAACAGTAATTTAAATCTTAACACAAAATACATTACAACTAAACAGTAAAATGTTTTAATCTTAAGTGGGATTCGAACCTCCTTCTCTAGACCTAAAACTCTTTCGAACAGCGGCGTTATCCACTTAGGTTTTATACTGAAGTTAATACGTGCATTATACAGGGTGCTTCACAACCTGTCTGCCATACTTTGGGTGTGATTTGGGCGGTGATATCAAGTAAAAAGTGAATACAATATAGGCGCTATTTCCAACCGTTGTGGAGCTACGGACGTTTTAAAATGTGCAAACAACAAACCCTTACTTGTGTGTAATTCGATAGATGGCAGCACTGGTGGTAGTTTCGGTTAACGAAGTTACCACTACTAATCCTCAATTTTTTCTTTCAGTTGGTTCTAATCTGTGGTACGAGACACTGTGTTGCGCTGAGGTGAACAATCAAAATAAATCAACAGTTCACACCCACTGAATACGCTGATATCCATTTCATTTATGGATTCTGTGATGGTAACAGCAGAGCGGCAGTTGAGGAATATCGAAGGCGTTTTCCGAACCGCCGAATACCGAACAGGCAAGTGTTTAGTGACACATACTAGAGATTAAAGGAAACAGGAACAATTGTTTCGCGTAACCAAGAACATGTATCACGACGGCCAGTTGCTGTGGAGGAGCGCATACTGGACCTAGTACAACGTAGCCCAACTACCAGTGTTCGAAGGATTTCTAGACGAATTGGTGAATTCGCATCGCGTGTATGGCGAACCATACATGATGAGGGTTTGTATCCTTAGCATTGCAACGTGTGCAAATTCTTCAACCGGATGATTACAATAAATGTGTTAAATTTCAATTTTGGATGGTTATGCATCGCCAAATTCTTAATCGCATACTGTTTAGTGATGAAGCACAATTCATTCAGGATGGAATTAACAATAGACGAAATTCCCTCTTGTGGTCCGCCGATAATCTCCACGGTATTGTTGAAGGAAACTTTCAACATCGATTCTCGGTGAATGTTTGGTGTGGTGTAATTGGAGATCAGCTGATTGGACCGTTCGTTTTGGAACAACGATTAACTGCTGATATTTATCTGAAATTCCTGATGAACTGAATGAATTGCCACTTTTGATGGAGGACGTGCCCTTGGAGACAAGGCGTATAATGTTCTTTCAGCAGGATGGGGCGCCACCACATTTTGGTCGTCATGTTACGGATTACTTGAATCAGCGGTAGGAGAATCGTTGGATTGGTCGTGCTGGTCCAATATCGTGGTCCCCGAGATCTCCGGACCTAACCCCGTTAGATTTCTTTTTATGGGACCTTATGACAGAGATGGTCTACAACAGGGGTTCCCAAACTTTTACCACCAAGGACCCCTAAATATTAATATAGTTAATATAGTTATAGTTAATATAGTTATAGTTAATATAGTTAATATAGTTAATATAGTTCATATAGTTAATGTTACTATTTTTCCAAAAGCTTAGAGACCCCTTGGAAGCTTCCTACAGACCCCTGGGGGTCTGTACAGACCACTTTGGGAATCCCTGGACTCTACAAGACCAAAGTACAAACGAGAGAGAAACTCTTGCGTCTGATTATGTATACCGCTGTTTACATATGAGAACACCCCCAAATGATTCAATGGGTAGTGGACTCTTGTTTGGAACGAGAAAGGCTGTGCATTGAAAACGGAAGCGGACATTTTGAACATTTATAAGGTGTATCTCATAAACTGTAGCAATAAATACATCAGATTAATACGCATTTATTTTTTTCCGTGCACCTTAAAACGTCCGTAGCTCCGCAATGGTTGGAAATAGCATCGATGTTGTATTAACCTTTTTACTTGATATCACCCCACAAATCACCCACAAAGTATGTCAGACCGGTTGTGAAACACCCTGACGGCATACTTGCATTTTTCTCTACTGCAATTATGCTTCCTTTTATACGTAACTGATGACGAAAAAAATTTCGTTGTAACAATATTAAAGTTAAAAACCTGGAAAAGTAGTGAACCAAATACAGTAGTCAACCAAATAGTGAACCATCTGTGTTTATTTTTTGATTGCCCACTTTATTTTACACTTGGTCACATCGATACAAAAAAATCAATTGACTAGTTTCCGCCACTAATAAAAATTATGCAAAAAACAGAAAATATGAGATACTTCGTTCCCATATTACATATAATTTTATGAGTTTGTGTTCCCGTAAGTAATAATAAAAATACGATAGTTTAAATGTAACCTTAAATGGAGTTTCCCTCAGAGCATAATTATCAAAACAGGTCATACATTTCTTTAAATTACTCGTTAAATTGTATATAATTATGAATTAAAACTATTAAACTTATTTATGTATAAATAATTTTGTTCGTTGTACATGCATGTATAAACAATTTTGTTCGTTGTACATGTATGTATAAACAATTTTGTTCGTTGTACATGTATGTATAAACAATTTTGTTCGTTGTACATGTATGTATAAACAATTTTGTTCGTTGTACATGTATGTATAAACAATTTTGTTCGTTGTACATA
The DNA here is from genome assembly GCA_023014485.1 of Bathynomus jamesi. Lineage (NCBI taxonomy): Eukaryota > Metazoa > Arthropoda > Malacostraca > Isopoda > Cirolanidae > Bathynomus > Bathynomus jamesi. The sequence continues at coordinate 22,489 of JAJOZX010006257.1, read as the reverse complement.
TGTATAAACAATTTTGTTCGTTCTACATGTATGTATGTATAAACAATTTTGTTCGTTCATAAACGTATCACGGCTTTATTGCAACGAGTGTATCGTTTGCTTCGTCTCAGTAAAATATCTAAATAAATCCCATTTGTTGTAGTTATCTGTTTATTCTTTACTGTTTGTTTTTATTGTTTGTATTCATTGTTTAATGTTTGTTGTTTATATTAAGGTACTGTATATAGGTTTAAATATCTTAATACGAAATATATTTTATTACTTATAGGATATTTTGGGGATATTATACGAGTATTTGCTATATTATACCTATAATTAATATAATTATTATTATTATAACTGTCCTTTCAATAATTAGTTTAGTAATACTGTGAGTGAAGTTAATTTAAATTTAGGTTAATATGAGGTTTCGTGGCCACTAAATTTTTTACAAAGTTGGAAAGATAAAAACCCAGCCCATTTCATACGTCAAGCCAATCAGGGTAACCCTTATGTCCGCGTTAGGCGCATACTAGGTTAGGTGTTCGTTCTGAGTTGGTTAGTAATTTTCAATGTCACCAACTTTCGGCTAGTCAGGCACATGGACGTTGCCAAAAGATAGGTGGCCCTGAAACTATCTATTTGCTTGTTTGCTTGAGTTAGTCACATTACGACCTTGGAGTGACTATGATCATAGTTTTACTGTGACCTTCTCGGCAACACTTCCAAATATAACCAATTTAAACCATATTTACCCTTATTCTAAGCTTATTGTTAAGTTCATATTTAAAGGAACTCTTTAGAAATGGAGACAACGCTAAATGTTTAATTTCAGAGTTCGAAATGAACTTCAACTTGTATAACGTTATAATGAAATGTATTTTCAGTCTTTATTCTTAAACTCTGCAGTATTATGTTGCTACTCTATAGCTGTTAATGCGGCTTAAGGGCCTCCAAGAACGTAATCAAGAGAACTAGGAACCGAAAGAAGTTTATATAATTCTTATTTACTTTAAGACATATATTAAGACATATTAAACGAATGGGGCACATATTTACATTTTAATCTAAACTATTACAAATCGGATATAGAAGTCGTCCGCTGAATTACTGTAGAAGACTTAAGTTTCACTGAATATTATCATTAATTCCTTTCATCCTGTCTTTTGTTCTTCCTTATATGATATACTGCAATCTTGCATGGAGAAATACTGCTGATAACGTATTAGACAGTATTTTTTAATTGTTTCACTGTTCAAAAGCGAACGATAAGGATATTATCTGATGGAGATTTAGTTGAGCATACAAATGCAGTCTTTAAAGAGTTAAAATTATTAAAAATCAAAGCCATAATCAAATTAACACATTTTATTTATATCTATAAATGTATGAATAAAATTATTAACTTTGATTGGATAAATAAATATTTTATAACTCATCAAGAGATTCACTCCTATCAGACTAGGCACAGAAATACAGTAGGCATGTTATCCCTCACCTTAGCTTATCTTCATCTCAAAAATCACCTATTTTCGTAAGGTTGAAATCAGAAAAAATGTAAGTAGATCTTCAAAATATTCCTAACATCCAAAAGCAACATGAAATCAGTCCTAATAAAGGAATACTGAAATCGTACAAATGCATTTAGGGTTAAATACTGCGTTACTTATCTGTTTATTGTGTTTAATTGTTGTATTTACTATTAACTCTAAGTACGGAAGGTTTCATATCTATTACATTGACCAAGATTTAATGTATACTGCTAACAGACTTCATTTCTCATGTCGGATCTTTTCCGTTTGACTGCCGCCATTGAAACATACCCGAAAATATCACGACTTAACCTAACCAATTATCAAGGGCGTACAGTTGATCTATTAGTAAATAGTAAATACTATTCCAGAAACAAACAATGTTATAATTAATAATAGATCAACTGTACGCCCTTGATAATTGGTTAGGTTAAGTCGTGATATTTTCGGGTATGTTTCAATGGCGGCAGTCAAACGGAAAAGATCCCTCATGTCAACTACAAGTTCGTCTGTGTGTATTAAAAAGTACCCCTTACATAACTATAAACCTTGTGTTATCTTATACGTAATCATAATTATAATTAATTATGACATTCATTATATTTATAAATTTCATAACTATAATTACGAAGTTTGTTTTATATAATAACTAATCATAATATTTATACAACCAAATCGTAACTACCTATATTTGAAATACTCTTATATTATAATTAATTTAAGAGCCCAGTAAAGCCTAAAGCTTAAGGGACATGCTACTCACGCCGAAATAAATATGTGTTCTGTAAAAATAATTATTGTAATATTTTAATATTTATTTTTACCAATAAAGATTTTTTATTATTATTATTATTATTATTATTATTTAGCAAAATAAGCCGCAGTAGGAATCACTTGCCTTGGATACCCAAGTTTCAGGCACATTCTCCTCAGTTCAAAGCAACATTTATATTGGATAATCCTGAGCACACGTCCTACAACACAACTTTGGTTCATTGTCCTGAGGAGACAACGCTTCGTACACTCTCTCTCTCTCTCTCTCTCCTCTCTCTCTCTCTCTCTCTCTCTCTCTCTCTCTCTCGTTACAAATCACTCTTACGAATCTCTTAAATTATTTTCTTCTCATTTTATAAATTAGACTATTTCAGTAGCTTTCAAAGGTGTAAATGTATTACTGGGAGGTGTAATAATGTGTACACACCAACATCGTTCGTTCCTTCCAAGAAGAAGCATACTATCTTGAAACTAGTTCTTCACGAATTATGATACGGAACGAATGCAGTTTATGATTTGTTGGTAAGTCATACAAATAAAATTATCTCTGGATTTGAACAAAACTGAGGAGAAATGTAATTATTACTAGGATGCTTATTTTTTTTTACTTTTATCTGGTATTTTCTCTTCAGAACATTCTGATCCTAAAATCCATATATGAGAACGAATGAATGTATATTTGATATTCATAAAAATTAAATATTAGTTAAAATTATATATATATATATATATATATATATATATATATAATATATATATATGATACACACAGACCGTGCATAGAACAAGGAACTCTTCTGGGAAAATTAAATCCCCTATAGTCCGAATAAGTAATGGTAAATGACAAACACTATAGTTTTTTCTTTTTCATGATGTTAGCACTACGTCCAGCTTTGGGACAGGATTTAGGGTTTAAAACAGCCTAGCCCCGCTACATTTAGAACCTCAATATAATCAAAAGACTCGTTGCATTCACGTCGGATTCAATACATCAAAGAAAAAGGAGTAACTATTATATTTTTAGCCAAAAACCAAAACTTAAACCTCAACTGGCAAAATTGAGCGTCCACTTTTCAAGGAACATGACATGTCAGTTTCATGATGGGAATGAACTAAGAATGGTTCCCTGAGGTTTTCTTTGATGTATTCAATCCGACGTGAATGCAACGAGTCTTTTGCTTATATTAAGGCTCTAAATATAGCGGGGCTAGGCTGCTTTAAACCCTAGATCCTGTCCCAAAGTTGGATCCTATCTGCTTTGCAAATAGCTGGTGAGGGAAGCTATATTTTGGGGACCTCTTTGCGAGTGACCCGTTGCCTACGTAGGGGTAACATCATGAAAAAGAAAAAACTAGTGTTTGTCATTTACCATTACTTATTCGGACTATAGTGGATTTAATTTTCCCAGAAGAGTTCCTTGTTCTATGGACGGTCTGTGTGTATCATAAAAAACCTCAGGGAACCATTCTGAGTTCATTCCCATATATATATATATATATAACCTTTAACCTTTGGTTAACCTTTGGTTAGCTTCCGCCCGAATTGTTCATTCTGACGAAGGTCAAGCTTTTCACTCCACCTTAGACCTACAGTTTAGCGTGGAATCCGAACCACGCCCCATCAGCAGCCCAGCGTCTTAATCACTAGGCCACTTAGGGTACCCATTCATCTACCAACCACTTTCTTTATTGTGTGGAAGGATGAACAGCTGGGTTTTGCTGTGTGCCGGCTGCCGTGGGGTCTCGAACCCGGGGCCGATAGATTCGTAGTCAGTGACGCTAACCACTACACCACCGAGGCGCCATATATATATATATATATATATATATATATACAGTGTATAAAATATTGAAGCGAGTACAATTTTGCTTGATGAAAGTGAACATGGCTGAAGCAGTAATAATTTGCGAAGCATTAACCTCATATATCATGATTTAAGCATTTCGTATTTATCATGATTCATTCAATCAATTATTTAGATATTTAATTATTTACTCAATTTCTTGTTACAGTATCTCTAGATCACATTTCCGCAGGGTTTAGATGGACAGCACAAGAAAAAAAATCCGAATGAAATCTAATTACAAAGCGTAGTTATAAGTCACGTTGGAAACTATTCAATTAAAATAATGCAATTGATATTTTAATTTTAATTTAAAATTTAATTTTTAAAATGTTTATACTCTTAATACTGTGTAATTACATTGTGTTGTTTTATGTTACTTATTATGTTATTTATCATGTTACTTATTATACTGTTAGGATAAATCATCATTAAACTAACAAACATGATACAGGTACAATGTCAGAAGTTTTTTTCAACTATAAAACGAATAAGGACTTGATGCACGAAAGTCTGCACGAAAAGCCTATAATAATCAATTGCCTATCAATTGGGTGGCCTCTTGTCGCAGGAAGAAAGCTACCGTAGTACTGAAGTTTTAAAGTACTGAAGGTTGTAGATATCGAGAAAAATACTGTGCGGCATGGATTTCCACAGAGTAGTGGTCCGTGGTATGAAAACCTTGAGGTGCAAAGGCTTTGTATCATAGTGGTCGAGCACAGGAGGCAGGAGGCATGAGCACTTTCAAATAAGCGCTCCCGGTGCCAGGTCTCCGAGAGTCTGATCTAATGTGAATTCCGTCCAGTGATAAATTTGCAGTAAGTGCGATAGGAAGGTACAGTATGTTTAAATTCAACAGAGCACCGACCATTAAAACACTCACAAAACAAGGAGAGAGATCCTGTTCCGGCGTAAGCCAGAAGAAGGACTTTACAAGTATGCTCTGTTGCCAATAATTTTAACTGCTTCGTTCTGAATGGCGTCTAAATACTGTAGAGCAGCCACACCACACCCAGCCCACGAGTGCGACGATATTCCATCTGAGAGCGAGCACGGCTCTTGTGAATGATAGCTAACTGCTCATCAATAGAGTATAGAGCCTGCCCCTGCAAAGAAGTCAAAGCTTCTTGGCAGAATTCTCTGTTGGGAGAAAGAGGAGTGTTTGATATTAAAATGCATGTTCGAAGGTGGGTGTCTATAGGTCTATTACTGAAGACTACAGTATGTATTAGATTTTCATGGCATTGAAGGCAACCGTATTGTCAGTTCTCCACCTGCCACTAAGATTGATCAGTATTTGAAAAATCCAATAAATTTTGCCTTATATCTTTTATCTATGTATGAATGAACAGTGGCTGCAGTTCAAATGAATTGTGAATACTGTAGTTGGATGATCAACATGAGAATGAAATGAGTTTAATATAGCAGAGAGAATGAGAGAAAAAAGTGTTGCAGTAAGTTCTTATTTATGAGGCACACAGCATGGATATGATGGAAATCAAACTGAATGTCATCAAAACTACACGCACATTGTGAGCAAACAGGGGCAGGAAAGTAATTGAGAAAAAAGAGAGATGCCATACGAGAGTATTTTGGGACACACTTGCGTTCGCGCGTCTCAACTCTCGTTATTTCTCGAATTTAATTATGGTTAAGACTTTTGTATGTTCTTTAAGTCATATTTAGCCAGTTCCCAGCTGTTCCTCCCAAATACTTTACTCTGTCATTCTATCAGTCTATTGGTGTACCTCCCATATGAAACAGCTTTTTACAGTTTTGATGTATCGAAATATTTTTGCTTTTATTTATTTATATCTCAAAAAGTGATTATTTTAAAAGTTTTTATATTTTAAATATCGTTGATTACATCCGGCAACACATCATGTTAGCTGTGTTCAGGTTCAACCAGACTTTTCTCCTAAATGATCTAGTTTATGCATTGTCTGTACGTCTATATACATGAAGCTCTTCGTATGTACCGCATATTTTGCATTATTACACTCAAAATAATACTAGACGTTTGGTTATATAAGACATTTCCTCGACATCTTATTATGAACTTAACTTTCTTAAATGAATAATAGCTATTTTGAAATGTTTACTAAATATTTCAGATATTTAAAAACGGTGCTTAAATGTTTCAAATATATAAAGACGTACAAATTAAACATTTCATTTGTATAATAAACTATTTTCCTATTTTTTGCGCCTAAACGCATGCATATTGTGGATAGAATAACCTTTAGATAGAATAACCTTTATTAATAATAATAAAATAAATAACTTTTTTCAATTTACAATGACATGAATAATTGTGAAGCTCGACTATTTATTTTATTTAATTTGGCCCTTAAGTTTTAGGCTTTACTGGGCTCTTATTAAAAATAAGCAGCTAGTTGTTATAAATTAATAATAATAAATAAATAAATAAGTAAATAAGTGTTTGTATTTACAGACTATCTCGAAAAGCGGAGAAAACAATATTATATTTGTACATTTATTCATTTATTCTATGTAGGCTTAGGTCTTCTTAGTGTCTTTCATGCGTTTATTAATTTCATTTATTTGGCTAGGCCTTGACTAGTAAAGTCTTTCAAGATTAAGAACCAACCTGTGACCTTAAGTCTAGCCTTAGACCTAGGCCTCTTGATATACAGTAGGCCTACTCTAGGTTCGATATCTAAATTAGACAATCTACACTTGATAAAAGGGGGCACGGACAAAAACTCACTGGACAAAAACCCACCGGACAAAAACTCATCGGACAAAAACTCACTGGACAAAAACCCACCGGACAAAAACTCACCGGACAAAAACTCACCACTTAAATGCAAAAGAGGACAAAAACTCACCAGACAAATGTTTTTCCGAAATACATACACTCTAGTCTAGATCTTAAGATCTCAAGATTTTAGACTCATTGTAGATAATTACTCTTCATCTTTCAAATTGTTCATCTTTCAAATTATTCTGTTTTTAACCAACCAACCAATATTAATTTTTCACCAACCTACCAATCTTTCGTTATAACGTATCCCGTTTTTTATGGTAGTTGTTTTCTCAACTCAAACGTTGAAGGTCAGTTTATATCCCATTTTCGTTTTGCTATTTTTCAATGTTTTATTTGTGTTCAGGTTAACTGTACGTCCTTGATGATTGGTTAGGTTAAGTCGTGATATTTTCGTTAGTTAGCCTTATAACCCCGTTAGGTTAATTGAATGGCCTGGTTAGGTCAACTGAATACCCGGTTAGGTTCATTGAATGCCCGGTTAGGTCAACTGTACGCCCTTGTCGATTGGTTAGGTTTAGTCTTTATATTTTCGTTAGTTAGCCTTATAAGGCTAACTAAAGAAGACTGGGAGGCCCTGATCTTCAGGTGATCCGAATTTTTATATAAATTTTGTAATGTTCCGAGGTACCAAAAGTGTTACCTCACAGAAAAATTACCCCACTACAACTGTGAATTATTACACACTCGACCTCACTTATGCCCACTTACAATATATATATATATATATATATATATATAATATTTTTTATATTCAATAAAATCACAGAACACGTGATCTTTTTAATAAGCAAAGAACCACAGGGAAAAGGAAAAGGAAACACGAAATTCGAGTGCTTTCGTGATGTATTCACATCTTCAGGAACAAGAAAGAAATAGACAGAATTTGCCAAATAAATGAGTTAAATACACAAGCGAAAAAATTCCCCAATAGGCAACTCAATTTAAAAAAAACAATTAAAACGATCTAGATTTTTTTTCCAATAGGTAACTTAATTTAAAGGCTACTAAATTATTATACATAAAAACTATATAAAGGAAATTAGACAATTAACATGTACACAAAAAAAATTATAAGTTATTAGAAATAGTATTTAATTAACAGGCAATTAAGTGGCAAGAATCTAAGGAAACAAAAGACATGGTGCAATCGTCGTCACGTGCTTCTTCCAGAATATTCCGTTACCTATTGGGGAAGCGAAGAATTCTCCAATCGGCAACTCAATCTAAAAACAATCTAAAAAAATTTCCCAATAGATAACTGTTCAAAAGTCTAAAACTATCAAGTACATAAAGACTATATAAAAGAAAGATACTTTCCTCTTAACGGGAATACCCTAAAAAAAGTTTTACTGTTTGTATTTTTGCTGTCGTTATTTTCGTTTAAACTAACTAAAATATCACAACGTAACCTAACCAATCATCAAGGGCGTACAATTGACCTAACCGGGCATCCAATTGACCTAACCGGGCATTCAGTTGACCTGTGCTGGTTTTGAGCACTTCAAAGTTAATCATCATTCATTTCAACTTCGTGGATCCCACTAGTGAAGTCCATACTCAAAACATTGAAAGGATGTGGGGCAGCGCCAAATGGCGTAACAAGAAACACAATGGAACCGCCCGCCATCATCTGGACTCGTATCTTGCGGAATTCATATGGCGACAACGTACCGAAAGCAGCGACGTTTTTTCTGCGATTTTAGATGAAAAAGACATTTTGGCCCCCTACTAACTGATTATCGCTTGCATATTAACTATTTTCATTTAACTGATTAATAAATTTGGTACTTACGTATTATCGGGACTACCAAACTCTTATGTATTTTTGCTCTCGTCATTTTCGTTTAAACTAACGAAAATATCACAACTTAACCTAACCAATTAATTATCAAAGGCGTACAGTTGACCTAACTGGGCATTCAATTAACCTAACCGGGCATTTTCCGTTATATTAACCTGTTAGGTTAATTCAATGCCCGGTTAGGTCAACTGTACGCCCTTGATGATTGGTTAGGTTGATGATTGGTTAGGTTAAGTTGTGATATTTTCGTTAGTTTAAACGAAAATGACGAGAGCAAAAATACATAACAAACAGTAAAACTTTTTTTAGAATATTCCCGTCAACAGGAAAGTACCAAAAGGAATAATACATTAAAATGTATACATAAAAATGTTAACAATTATTAAAATATTATTTAATTAAAGCAAACAATTAAGTGGCAAGAATGCGGTCAAAATAATACACCACCTTTTTAACAATGTACGAGTCTAATTTATAAAGCCCAGGGCTAATATTAAGAACAAAATCAGCATTAATTTTTATCACTCGTTTCAAGTATATTTCTACTAACAATAGATTTACTAAAACTTAATTTGGAGGCATTTTTCCAGTCAGTGGGATTAGTATCTCTTACGTGAATGAAAATGGCGTTAGATTCCTGGCTGGTTCTTATATTGTATTTATGCTGCTTAATACGTAACTCAAGGGTCTTGCCAGTTTGACCAATGTAAAATTTATTACATTGTGCATGGAATTTTATATACACAACCCTCTTCACTTAAAGGGGAGTTTTTAATCAATGAATTCTTAATTACATCTAAATTTCTGAACGCGATATTTACGTTAAAAGTCCTCAGCAGTTTCGGCAGATCAAGGAAATTTTCTTTAAATGGTAACGCTAAGACGTTTTTTGTGGTGTAAGGAGTCTTGTCTTTTACCTCGTAGAAGGTTTTCTTTGCCATTTTTCAAGATTTATCTATGCAGTTCTTTGGATATTTTAAATCAAACGTAATTTTATATATTTTACTAATTTCATCATCAATGAACTCTGGGCTACAAATTCGTAAGCATCTTAGGAACAAAGTAGAAAAAACGGTTCGTTTTACGTTAATGTGGTGAGCCGCTTAATAATGTGTATATAGGAACAATTACACTGGTCAACAACAATTTTGTCAAGGGTTTTGATGGGTGTTCTAAGTGTACTTTTTCATGCTGAATCTAAATATGACATCAGATTTTTTCTATCAGGCTTAGTTTACTTGTGACGCTATGTTCATTTTTTCCTCATTTAGCATGATCACCGGATAAAAAAATAATAACATATTATATATAATTAAGTATATAACAATATTATAATATAAAACATTATAAAAATAATAAATATAATAATATATTATATTAATTAATATAACTATAATAAAATATATTAATATTAATATATATGTTGTATTAATTTTTCTGTAAAATTAGTACAATTTATTCCTTTCGGGAGAAAGTTCTGATAATGCTGGCAGGATAAATTTGGCCGGAGCAGCAGACTGTGCAGGTTGAAACATGTTTGTACCTGTTCAGACATGAGCCTAGTTTGTGTGTGTAGAGCAGCTCCAAGTCAGTCTGCTTGTAAATGTCACAGTGTTAACAGCTAGTGTCTGTTGCTTCTTGTTAATTTTACACCAGTGTTGTATTCATATAGATGTTTTGTAATGCCGCGGAACTGTCTGAATCATCCTAATTCCTTTTGTTATGTATGTGGTGATCTAACTTTAAAATCCCAGAAACGTAACTTTACACCATTAGTAAAAAAATGCTATGAACTTTATTTCGGATGTAAAGTAGGCGATCAGGACAAGAGTTGGGCCCCTCACATTTGTTATAATGTTATAATGTTTCAGACCAACAAAGACCCCAGGATCCACTCATGGCTGGTCTACCTAACTGTGTTCGTAATCGTGTATTGTGTATGTCCTCCGTGGTGGCGGAGGGGACCTACAATTTTACGTGGGTTCCGAACCACAAGAACATAAGAAATTTATGTAAAAACTGCCGGTAAATTGGCAACGACCAATTTTTACGAAACTAAATAATTATCAATTTAAAACTAATTAATTATCGATTTAAAACTAAAGATAGAATCTCTGGATCCAGAGGATCAAGTCATAATAGACTACTATCCACAAATATGTTACACTCTATATCTATTTATAACGGACATGCAAATATATCAGATCCAAAGAATCCAGTCATTACGGTATCCATCAAGTCACGGTCCATATCGATTGCGGACCAAGTCAAAATTTACAATCATATACATTACAATATATACACTTACGAGAAAAAGTGTAGGTGTGGATGTAAAGACTGTACAGTAATGTAGAAATGTGTGTGCACCCATTTTGGGTCTCCCATTTAAAGGTGTTTGTGGGGCAAGTGAAGATCATGAGTTTTTCAATACCTCACAGTACTATGGGGGGCACCGCTCGGCAGAGGAATCTCTTTAAATGGGGTGTGTAAGGACAGAGAGTATCCCCTAACCCAAGACGCTGCCTCCCTATATCCCACAACACTTGTGTTGAGCTGTGGGATCTATCCCCAGAAAGCCTTAATTTTAGTACCTTAAACTATAAGCTTTCTATCAACATATGCGTCTAATCGATTTTTAAACATGTTTATAGACGTGCTACTAATTACTTCTACCGGCAAACTATTCCAGCTATTTACTATTCTATGCGTAAAAACGTTTTTCGCAACTGCTGTCTCGAATCTTCTACTTGTCAACTTACACCCATTATTTCTAGTCCTATTATATTGAGATATTTCGAAAAAGCTATCTCTATCTACGTTATCGAACCCATTCATAATTTTGAAAACCTGGATTAGATCACCCCTTAACCTCCTAGTCTCGAGTGTTGTCAATTTTAACTCCTTAAGCCTATCCTCGTACGACTTTGACCTAAGCGACGGAATCATCTTAGTTGCTCGTCTTTGAACTCTTTCGATTTTGTCTATATCTTTGCGCATATGCGGATTCCAAAATTGGACCGCGTAAGACTACTTACAGGATGGCTAAACGGTTCACGTCACATGCCATTTGCTATTCCAATGATTTGGAGGGAACCCAAAGATCACACAACAGACTGCTATTTCTGCCTGGTAAATACAAAGGGGATCACTTCAAAAACAAAGAGCCTTATGAAATACCCTAATCTACCGTCTGCAATGAGACCAGTTCCCCACAGTGCTCAACTTCCAGTACCAAATCCTCCTGAACATGTAAGTTTAAGTGATGAGGAATCAAACGTAGCTGTAGCATATCACGAGGAAAAAGATGAAGACATTTCTGATCCAACATTCCAGGCTACCTGTTCCTCCAATGAACCACATTTACTGTCACAAGGAGATCTAAATGACCTAGTTCGTGATTTGAAATTATCTAAGAAGCAGGCTGAACTTTTAGGTTCAAGATTAAAGGGTTGGAATCTACTGCAACGTGACACTAAAATTTGTTTTTTCCGCAGCCGCCATGATGAATTCAAAGAATGGTTCTCCTATGAAGATGGACTTGTGTTTTGTAAAGATGTTAATTCAGTCATGGGGGCTCTTGGTCATGAACATAACGTGGATGAGTGGCGATTGTTCATTGACTCCTCAAAAGTCAGCTTGAAAGCAGTCCTTCTTCACAACGGAAATAAATTTCCTTCTGTACCTATTGCACATGCTGCAAACATGAAAGAGTCATACGACAACATGAAGTTGCTTTTAGAAAAGTTTCAGTATCAGAAATATAAGTGGAATATCTGTGGAGATCTGAAGGTCATTGCACTTTTGCTAGGGTTGCAGCTAGGTTACACCAAGTACTGTTGTTTTTTATGTGAGTGGGACAGTAGGGACAAGCAAAACCACTACGTTAAGAAGGATTGGCCAAAACGCACCTCACTTGTTCCAGGCAAGAAAAATGTTGTGAATAGTTCACTTGTTGACCCTGAGAAAGTGTACCTTCCTCCTTTGCATATCAAGCTTGGACTTATGAAAAACTTTGTTAAAGCGATGGATAAAGCGCAAACAGGATTCACATACTTGAGAAATAAGTTTCCCCGGATCAGTGATGCCAAGATTAAAGAAGGCATTTTTGTAGGCCCTCAGATCAGAGAATTGTTAAGAGATGAGAGATTTGAAGGAGAGTTGAATGAAGTTGAGAAAGCTGCGTGGCAGAGTTTCAAAAGTGTCTGCACAAATTTTTTGGGAAATCACAAGGCCGAAAACTATCCTGAAATAGTAGATCTTCTTAAGTCTTAACCAAGCAATGGGGTGCAATATGTCATTAAAGGTTAATTTCTTGGATTCTCACTTGGACTTTTTTCCGGAAAACCTGGGTGCGGTAAGCGACGAACATGGTGAGCGTTTTCATCAGGATATTTCTGCCATGGAAAACCGTTACCAAGGCAAATGGAGCCCCAGTATGCTGGCTGACTATTGCTGGACTCTTAAGAGAGACATGCCTGAGGCAAAGCACAGCAGAAAATCAAAACAAGCTACTTTTTAAACTACAGGTATGTCTTTTCGATCATATTTTAATAAGTATGTAACTATATGGGTTTTTAAAAATTAAATTGCATGTCACACAAAAACCAGACCTGATAGAGAAATTTTACAAACTTATTTGGATTCAGCACAGAAAATACTATAAGAATAAGGTATTTTCATTCTTGGGACACGAAAAAAATTTTTTTTGTTGCCCAGTGAATTATTAGTGGGTTTTCTGTAAATATTGTACTTAAACTTTTTTCCAGACCTATATATTAAAACATCTAAAAATGGGATCGATGAGTCTTTTTTTTCTATTTCAACTGTAAAATTGATAGAGGGAGTTAAATTATTAAGTTTGGGTAAGAATTCATTGAGATTTAAAGTTTCTGATCAAAGACAAAGAACATCTACATATCTAAACCACGGAACGTAATTTGGCAGAACCTTCCTTAATAATTTACTTTCGATTCCTGGGAGGTGCCTCATTTTTTATTTGCTCGTTCTCTCCCCATCTTGTGCGGACGTTTCTTCTACACAAGCGTCGTTCTTTACATTAATTATACTGTGTTGTTTGCAGTTAAAATGTGTATATGTACGGCATGAGAAGGTGCCCCCTCAGTGCATTTGATTCCGCTCGTATGTAGGAGAATTACGAGTTGACTGATCGGGGACCTTGATGCAGTGGTTAGTATATCCGACCGGAAAATGGATGATCCCGGGTTCGATTCCTGGGAGGTGCCTCATTTTTCATTTGCTCGTTCTCTCTCCCCATCTTGTGCGGACGTTTCTTCTACACAAGCGTCGTTCTTTATATATATATATATATATATATATATATATATATATATATATATATATATATAGTGGTGAGTTTTTTGTCCACCGAGTTTTTTGTCCACGATTCGAGAAAAGGCACTGGTAAGTTAGAAAGGGTTCGGGTTAGAACAGCCAAAGTGAATCCGGAACTGAAAAGTAAAATATTTGAGGAAAGATTAACTGCACAAGATATACAGGGTGTCCATAAATGATTACCCTGATTAAAGCATGCTATAACTTTTAAATAAACACTCGTATTCAAACACAGTTTTAATCATAAGTAGATAAACATACAAAGTTTTGATAGATATTAATGAACATAATAAGCTTCCACATGTGCACCAGTAGTGGCACGTAAAATGTCTAAACGGTATTCACACTCACGCCACACATTTTCCAACATTTGTGGGTTAACTGTTGCAATTGCATCCGTAATGCGTTCTCGCAATGTCCTGATATCTGGAACAACTGTTGCATAAACCAAATCTTTAACATGACCCCAGAGGAAGAAATCCAGCGGGGTAATGTCTGGTGATCTTGGGGGCCATGGGATTGGCCCGTCCCTGCCAAGCCATCGATTTGGAAATGTTGCGTCGAGAGTTTCACGAACAACATGCGCCCAATGAGGGGGTGTCCCATCTTGTTGGAAGATGACAGTTGGCTGCCTGTCCTGCAGCTGAGGGATGGTGTAATTGGTGAGCATATCCAGGTACACAGTTGCGGAAACAGTGTTCTCAGCGAAGAAGAAAGGACCAATTATGTGGTCATGCATTAGTCCACACCAGACATTGATCTTCGGACTGCCCCGAATATGCTTCCTTACGGCACGTGGGTTTTCCGATCCCCAAATACGCACATTGTGCCGGTTGACTCTACCACTAAGATGAAACGTAGCCTCGTCTGAAAAGCAGACACGTAACAAGAAGTCATTAGCCTCGTCAATGCTGTTCAAAATGTCAATAGCGAATTGTTCACGTTTTGGAAGGTCATCAGGCTTCAGTTCTTGAACAATTTGTACCTTGTAGGCGTGTAACTTCAAACGTTTGTGTAACACCTTGTGCACCGTAGACTTCGCTTCGGTATCTTTAGTTGGCATGAAGCTTGTCTCACCGATTTCCTTGGTGACCGACCGTGTGAAAGCAGTTTGAATGTTTCCCACCGTCCCATCGGAAACTGATGGTCTACCACTGCTCTCTCCCTTTTCCACGTTTCCAGTTTCCAAGAATTTTTTCATCTACGACTTAATTAACTTCACATCAGGTGGATTCTTTCCATACTTAGTTCTGAACCTTCGCTGAACACTGACAGGAGATTTTGTTTCTGCAAGCCACACAACACATTGTGCCTTCTCTGTCACAGACACCATCTTAACTGAACAGCTACTACAGCGCTCCTAGCGGCGAATGCGGTAGACGAAACACACCAGCACAGAAACTCTATGCGTGTACGAGATCATCTGTAAAAAGAAATCGGATGTAAGATTCGTCATTAAAACATGAGAGCATACTGTTTTCAGGGTAAACATTTATGGACACCCTGTGTATTCACTAAATATATATTTAAAACTGATAAATGGCTTTGATAATGTAAATTATAAGAAGTTATTTGATAGGAATACAGAGTCGATTACAAGTAGAAATGGATATAAATTGAAAGTCAAAACTTTTTAAGAGTAATGCTATGAAGCAATTCTTTTCATAGAAACTTAAACTCCTTAAATAAACTTTCACGCAGACATTTCAATGTAAGACAATTAAATATTTCATTAGACATTTCGGATCACCTGAAGATCAGGGCCCACAGCCTTCGTTAGTTATCCTTATAAGGCTAACTAACAAAAATATTCCGACTTAACCTAACCAATCGTTAGGTCAGCTGTACGCCCTTGACGATTGTTTAGGTTAAGTCGTGATATTTTCGTTAGTTAGCCTTATAAGGCTAACTAACGAAGGCTGTGGGCCCTGATCTTCAGGTGATCCGACATTTCACATTAGCCTTTTTATTTGTTTAAAAGTTGGGACAATTTACACATTTCAATTGATTTACTGAATTGTCTAACTAAATGGTTAACTAATATGAAATATCTAATGCTTTAGACATTTCAAAATTCACAAAATTGGGATAATGAAACGTCTAGAGAAACGTCTACTTTTATTTAGTGTTTTAGAGTGTATCTTTCTTTTATGCATAAAATTGCGTTGCATGTAATATATTCTTCATAAGTTTTTATTTATTTATTCCATTTCTGAATTCATTATTAAATTATTTGAAAAACTTGTTTCCATTTATTGTAAGTGGAAAACAAATAATTGTATTACATTTTAATCCTTCGTTTCTATTTAGTTTATTGTTTTGGGCAATTTCGTGTCAAATATTGGTATCTCATTCATTCCAAAATAGTTTATTCACTATTTCATCTGTGTGTGTGTGTGTATGTGTGGAGAGAGAGAGATGACGACATTCAAATCAGCTCGACATTCAAATCAGCTGTCACATTAAAAATTATTTTATTTATTGTAGACGGTATGAATATTATCTCTAAAGCAGTGGTTCCCAACATTTTTTTGCTGTGATCCTAAATTGGCCACCAACAGGACCTCCCGACCCTCAGGCTTATGATAAAGTTTAAATATGTATGTAAATATAAATTGAATTAAGAAATAGTGAATATAGTGACCCTTCGCGATCCTACTTGAGGACCCCCGCGACCCTGATTTGATTCGCGACACGAGGTTGGGAACCACTGCTCTAAAGAATATAGAAATTAAAAAAAAAAAATCACGTCATGTATAATGACGGAATCAAAGATAATGATTATATTTTACATACTAATTACCAAATTACCCACACAAACAAACTTCATATTAGAAAACTATAAATAGGGGAAGACTTTTTCAGAAAGGGATTCACTTTCATCAACCACAACTATGGTCTCCTCAAAAGATTCCTCATTTTATATATGAAGATAATTTCCCACAAGGATTAGATTGCTGAACATATTACCGTCATTTTATTCAGGTGAAATATTATATAATAAACGTTTTAGTTCACTAGCTACCAGTGATCTTTAAAATGCGGAAACTCCTGGCGTTAAAAGTAAATTTCACTCCTTTTCTGAATAAAATTAATGGTTGAAAGACTATATGTACTCTTGTTGATCATGGTTAGATAGAAATGAGCACCCTGCCTAGGCACTATTTCGTCTTTGTCTCTCATCTGGTACTTTTCCTTGCAGAAAGTTCGCTTTCATTCAGCCTGTCCCAAAGAAGGGTGACCGCTCTCAGCTCTCCAACTATCGTCCAATTTCGTTGATTTCTTGCCTTTCCAAAGTTTTTGAATCTATCTTTAATAGGAAGATTCTTAAACACCTCTCTTCTCACAATCTTCTTTCAGATCGTCAGTATGGATTCCGTAAGGGACGCTCTACTGGCGATCTTCTTGCATATCTCTCTCGACTCTTGGTCATCCTCCTTTCGGGATTTCGGTGAAATTTTGCTATTGCGCTAGACATATCGAAAGCTTTTGATAGAGTCTGGTACAAATCTTTAATTTCGAAACTGCCCTCCTTCGATTTCTATCCTTCTACCTGTTCCCTCATCTCTAATTTCCTTTCTGGCCGATCTATAGCTGCAGTTGTAGATGGCCACTGTTCTTCTCTTAAAGCTATTAACAGTGGTGTTCCTCAGGGTTCTGTCCTGTCACCCACTCTTTTCCTTTTATTTATTAGTTATTAATGATCTTTTAATTCGCACTTCCTGTTCTATTCACTCCTATGCCGATGATTCCACTCTTCACTTCTCCACCCGCTTCCCAAAGCGTCCCTCACAGCAGTCTCTTCATGATTCGCGTGGGACGGCGATGGGACACCTGACCTCTGATCTTTCTGCTATATCTGATTGTGGCAGAGAAAACCTTGTGGCTTTCAATGCCTCAAAAACTCAGTTCCTCCATCTGTCTACTCGTCACAATCTTCCACACGCCTATCCCCTTACCTTCAACAACACACAACTCAATCCTTCCTCTTCTCTTAACATTCCTGGCGTTTCCTTTTCTCGTGATCTTTCGTGGAAAGATTACATATACTCTCTTTCTAAAATAGCTTCTAAGAGGTTAGGTATGCTGTACCGCCTCCGCGGTTTCTTCACCCCGACTCAGTTGCTGTTTCTGTACAGGGGTCTTGTTCCCCTATATGGAGTATGCTTCTCATGTGTGGGGTGGTTCAACCCACACAGCCATACTTGACAGGGTGGAATGAAAGGCTTTTCGTCTCATTAATTCCCCGCCTCTTACTGACTGTCTTCAATCTCTCTCTCTCTCTTTACTATCGTTATCATAACGGACATTGCTCTTCTGAACTCTCTAACTGCATATTTCTTGACAAGCACGTTATGTATAGTAAAGTACATTTAAATATTTTTAAAATGTATCTTAGTTTTTAAATGTATCTTACACATTACTGTCATCAACGAGAAAAATAACTCGCTTGACTTTAGCCTCCATTTCATTACCAATAATACTTAAAAAAATCCGTCACACAAATAGAAATATTTGAAATTATTATTGATGATTGTTGATATCTTCTCTAACAAATATAACCTTACTTGAGTCATGTTTTTCTTAAACTTTGGGAGAATCATTTAGATGTAATAACTGGTACGTCATTGATAAAGAAATATATAATTTTTTAATGAATTTCATGCTGACACATTAGATGTAGTCTATATCAAGAATGTTATATTTTTTTACATCCAGCAAATACAAAGTCGACTGACAAATATAGGAATCCGAGAGCCGGACAGAAGGCACGCACAAAGACACTTCATGCGTTATCGGGACAACAGGTACCGACAAAAATAAAGAGAGGCAAATTCTCGGAGGATCACAAGGCAACGAAACCGGCACCCCCATTGGAAAACGAATCGGAACCACATGTATGTAAAAACGATAGAGAAAAAATAAAAATAATCCTAGCCAACATTCGGGGCCTTAAATCAAATCTTTCCTCGGACAAAGTTTTATACCTGAAAGGACTCGTGCAAGAAACCGGAGCAAATTTTGCATGCCTCACAGAAACCCATCTAAAGGACTGTCAGGCGAACTGTGAAAACTGAGTTCTGTGTTGACAAAAAAAAAATACAAATTGACAACAATAACATACTCCGAGCCGACAGAACAGTGAGACGTAAAGGATGATGTGCTATTTACACATGCGAAAGACATATGGCAGAAATGACTATAAGTACTTCAAACAGCTACGTAGAATGTGTAGCAGCAAAAGTTGAAAAATTAAATATGGTACTAATTGTAATGTACAGACCCCCGAACACGCCAACTTCAAAATTCTCAGATTCTATTACAGAGGTAAAAAACTGGGTAAAGATCTACATTCTCCAACCCCAAATATTTTCCTCTGTGGTGATTTTAATTTTCCACTCATGAAATATAAAAGAATAGGAAAAATATATGTATACACCAGGACAAGGGGGATACACGGGAAGACCAGGCGCAGGTGAAAATGCTACAAGCTCTAGCTCAGGGGTTCCCAAACTTTTACCACCAAGGACCCCTAAATATTAATTCCGTACGGACATAGACCGGACATAGTGTGAAATGGAAATTTATTTCAATATAGTTAATGTTACTATTTTTCCAAAAGCTTAGAGACCCCCTGGAAGCTTCCTACAGACCCCTGGGGGTCTGTACACACCACTTTGGGAATCCCTGCTCTAGCTGATGAATTATGGTTAACACACGAAATAACGGAAAACACAAGAATAAACAACTGCCTAGATTTGGTATTCACAAACAACAGCAACCTAATTGATAACGTAGAAATATCCCCAACCATAATATCGGATCACAACATTATTGAAATAACAACTAATATAAAAGCAACAGAAAAGGAAAAAACACGAACAATAGAAAGAAGCAAATTCAAAATTTTAAATTTTCACTCCAAAGCTATAAACTGGGAAGGTGTTGCATCCAGCATGGAAGTAATAGATTGGAAAACCATCTTCAAGGCCAAGACAACGGAAGAGATGCTAATGACCTTAGAGGAGGAGCCGCTGGAAACTGTGGAAAGACACGTCCCAAAAATAAAACAGAGGAAAGAGAAGCAGGTTCGAGAAAGAGAAGAGGTTATTGTTCTGAAAGAGAAAAAGAGTGACTGCGAAATTAAATAACTGTAAAGATAACAACCTCAGAAAAATATTAAGTTGTAAACTGCAGAGTATAGATTGCGTCCTACAGGAACTAATTGATAAGCATACAAGAAAACAAGACGACGCTATAGAAGCGTCCTTTACAAAAAAAGGAAGTCGAAAAATCACACGACTAGCGGACCTTTGAAAAATGAACACAGTGTTTTATCTGATGATCTAACAGAAGTATCTGAAATATTAAGAGCTTATTACGAATCATCTTTCAGTATCCCAAAAACTGACAAACTGATATGCGATAGAAACTCCTTCTTTGAATAAGAACTACGATGGGAAGTATAACGGACTTCGACTTTACGACAGATGATATTACATAAGCTATAGGGAAACTAAAATATCACACAGCGGCAGAACCGAACAAAGGAAATGCCACACTGATCAAAAACTGCAAGAATGCAATCGCTGAGCCCCTATATTGGATATGGAGACGATCACTAGACACGGGAGAAATACCGGGCATCCTGAAGAGCGCGAACATAGTCCCAATATATAAAGGAGGAGAGCGATCCGAGGCCAAAAACTATAGGCCAGTGTCGCTTACATCTCATCTCACTAAAATATTTGAAAGAATAGTTAGACAGAAAATCCATGACTGTTTGGAAACTCAGAAAAAATTCAATGATAACCAACATGGATTTCGGTCTGGCAGATCATGCCTATCACAACTAATGGAACACTACAACAACATTAATGATGCACTTGAAAGTAATGAAGACTATGATGTCCTATACAAAGACTTTGCTAAAGCGTTCGATAAATGTGACCATGGAATCATAATACATAACCTGAAATATATGAGAATTTGAGAATAACAGGAAAAGTAGGGAAATGGATATATAATTTCCTTAACGAGCGGCGGCAAGTCGTTACAGTACAAGGAATATCTTCATCAGAATCAGAGGTCCTCAGCTCAGTACCAAAAAAAACAGTATTAACTCCACTACTATTCATAATTATGCTAATTGACATAGATGAGGACGTTACCAGAGACAGCACAGTAACATCCTTTGCCGACGACACAAAGATCAGTAGAAAAATAAGAAACTCAGAGGATATAGGACCTCTAGTAGTAGACATGAACAGAATCTACAAGTGGACGGAAGACAACAATATGAAGTTTAACACCTAGAAATTTCAATTGTTACGGTACGGAAAAGGGAGGACCTAAAATCCATGGAATACTATACCCAAAATGGACAGGAAATTCAGAGAAATTCTAAAGCAAAAGTTTTAGGGGTTGTGATGACTGATGATGCGAAATTTGAAACACAAAACAAGATAGCAGTAAACAGAGCAAAGAGAATAATGGGGCAGATACTGAGAATCTTTAAAAGAAGGGATAGGAATATAATGATTCCTCTACTGAAAACACTGATCATACCCAAATTGGAATACTGCTCGGTCCTAATATCCCCATATAAAAAAGAAGACATTAGACAGCTAGAAGTGATTCAGAGAAGCTTCACAGCCAAGATCAATGGGTGCAAAGAACTAAATTACTGGGAAAGGTTACGCGAATTAAACTTATATTCACTGGAAAGAAGAAGAGAGAGATACACCATTATTTACACTTGGAAAATAATGGAGAAACTAGACCCTAATCTTACTCTGAACCCTATAAGCCCCCAAACAGCAGTGGAACGTAGAAAAGGAAGACTGTGTCGTGTCCCCAAATTAAAGATTAGACAGGGCACATCGTTAACCCTGAAAGAAAAGTTTTGCTGTGAGAGGACCAAGACTGTTTAATCAGCTGCCCAAAGAACTAAGATACACAAGTGGTGTTGCGGTGAACATCTTCAAAAGAAGATTAGACGCCTGGCTCAGAACAATCCTCGATGATCCGGGCGTACCTGGCTATATGGGGTGGAGAGTACAAGAAACCAACTCTCTACTTCACCATGCCAACTCAAGAAGAGGGGGGGCGACAAGCTTCACCATCATGAAATGAGGAATCATCGCACGGAACATTTGAAAGGTTGAAAGGTATATATAAGGCGTCGCGAGTACGAGGGCGAACTCGCCAAACCAGTTTTGAGATAGACGCGTTTAAACTTTTTGACTATGGTGTACGAGAGGCACATAGTGCAAATACACGCATTGAAAATAACTACATTTTGAGCGTACGAGGCAGGTGTTTGGCTATACCAAGTTGTCTGTGGATTTGGGCAGGGCTGAACTATTCATTCGTAGAACGACCGCAAAATTGCCAATGTGGTGAGTTCGCCCCTC
>JAJOZX010006256.1:240000-245539 GCA_023014485.1 Bathynomus jamesi | reverse complement strand
ATATAATATATATATTAATTACACTCACACACACACATATAATATATATATATATATCACACACACACACATGTAAAATGAACAATGAATAAATCAATATTCATTTTTACATAAGAACCAAATCGCTTAACGCGAGTTTGAATAAAAAATTTATTGTAGCTTCTATTTTCGTTGTGTGCACAACCCTACGATCTACCATTTCTATGGTTTAGTCGTATCCATTTTTCCATTTTTCATTTGTTATAGAATTTATTATAATTAATTATAATTGTCTTGCATTTCACCCTCGACCCTAGATTATGCATACACATTGCAAATAACAGGATTGGAACCCGTAGTTGTACTTTAGTCATTAATACCCACTCTTTGTCTCGAATCGTTCTTGTAAATCTTCCTAATAATGATTTGTACTATCCGTACTAATTCAATAACTATGACGTCACATTTTCCGTCATTTAATTTCCCTTCATCATATCTCTAGTATTCAATGTATGAAAATTCTTTAACATCATAATAAAAACTGTACACACTCTATAGAAGTCACTGTTTACATGTTGTAGTATAAATATAAATACGATTATTCGACCATATCCCCCGCTCCCATACGTCCATATCTTATTTTGACCATTTATCCTATGTCATTTTATAAATATTCATTTTTGCTTGTGAAATGCAAAACTTTATGCATTCGTTCGAAAAACGCGCAAATACGTTCTCGTATTATTTTATTATTATTTTTTTTCAAGTGCGTTTCACCCACAAAGATATTCATAAATGCTTAGGTAAGTGATCGAATTCGCTAATCACAGCAAAATCGAACGCTGTGTAAGATAAATATCTCCTCTCGCTCTGATTCAAATTTATAACATATTATAACATAATATAACATATTATTTTTATAAATACATTCCGTATGTGCCCATGTACTTTGTATTATATTTCTAACATCTAATTGTCTATTAATATGAAACACTGTTAAAAACAAAAAATTATAGTAACTGTTTAATTATAAATTAACTGTAATACTTTAATATAAATAATGTAATGTACTTTAGTGAAACTGTACTATGATGTAATGTACTAAATGACGTAGTCAATGTACTTTATGGAATTGTAGTTAACGATAATATGAATAATGGTAATTATAATCATAGTTATCGTAGACCAAAAATTACAATGTACTCATGTCCGACCCGACATTATGTCGCCATAACGAATGTAGACTCGCGATAGTTATTATTTTTTTATTATATTTTTTCCGTGGGATAAATTTTGATGTGCTTTCTACTTTGCCAATAATTGATGACTTGTTCTCTTTTCCTAAAAATTTCTAATCATTTTTAGATTTAGCTTAATAATGAATCCTAAGTAACTTTGCCATGTCATGTTTTGATATACTCTCTCTCGTTATAAAAGATGAAGTCATGTCTTGCCTAAGCATTTAATTGTAAATCTTAAACTTTAATTTTTTACTCATATGCATATTTAGTGTAAAGATGCATAGTTCAATTTCCACTTTTAGTTAATTGGCAGATCATGATAACATCAGATCTGAAAATACGCAATTTAAGATAAAAATATGGCTTCATCTTCAAATATCTTGTTTATTCGTTTAAACCTTACCACAGCTAAAAGATTTACTTTATTTTCAATATGTGCAAAATAATGCAAGCCTCTTCAACATTAAATAATGATGATGTTAGTAGAATCGGGGTATATAACCCCACCAATTTCTTCCATGTTTATTCTGATTCCAACTACGAGGCTGAGCATTACCTGTACAGTTTAGGAGTAAAAAACAGTAGAAAGTCTTTATCTTCTCCTTCGAGCCGTGCTCTCTTCAGAAAACTTAGTCATTAGAATCTCCGATAAGTTAGAAGAAGAATCGGGAGAAAACCTCAAAGAATTTAATAAGCCTCTCAGAATCCTCCGAGCCACTAAAGAAGAACTCGAGAGTAGTATAGAAGAAACTACTGCAAGTAACAGTCGTTGCTGCCTTCCTAACCAGAACCCCCGTCGACTCGAACCAACTCAGGGCCATAGACGGAGGGGTTACAGTCTGGCGACCCTGCATCAGATAAAAATCAGACGACCCAAGCACTTAGAAGATATTTGCATAACAGTCTGGCGAGTCTGGAGCGCAAGACTTTATCAAGTGGCGACCCACCATTGACCCGCGTGTCACGACTTCTAGTTCGTCACATCCACCCTTGAACCGGTGTGTATAACGACTGCAAGTTCTCCACGCCTTGATTTTCATCCAAGAAAGTAGCCAGCAAGACGTCTTCAGACACGTCTCAAGGATTTCGCCGTAGAAATTTAAGTACAGTTTGTTTTTAAGTAATTTATAAACACTTGAAAAGTCAGTATTATTAACAGTTAATAATGAGTATCAAGTCAGAATTTACAAGAAACACAGTGAACATTCCATACACCAGTGATACATTTTTTGAGTGAGAGTTAAAAGTCACAGAAGTTAAAAGTCACAGAAGTTGAATGTCACGAAGTTAATTGTCACAGAAGTTAATTGTCACAGAAGTTAATTGTCACAGAATTGTCACAGAATTAATGTCACAGAATAATTCACTATTATAGTCAGTATATAATTTTTTTATTTATGTACCAAACATAATAGTACCGTACCTTCGCGTCATTCGAGTGAAATGTTTTTACATTTTTTATTTTGTTTACATTTTTTCAAATTATTGAATTGATTGACTTGCAAAATTAAGAGAGTTTACAGAGAGTTTATAGAGTTATAGAGATACTTGAAAACAGTTTCAAGTTCCAGTTTTCAGTTTCAGTTGTTGCATCCAAGAGGGACAACACAACCCCAGAGATTTATAGAGATACTTGAAGTATTTTCAAGTCAGTTTTAGTTGCAAATAAGTTGCAAATCAGTTTTCAGATTCAGTTGGTTGTAACCCAGAGGACAACCGCCCCAGAGATTATAGAAATACTTGATAAGAGTTCAAGTCAGAAGTTGCATCCAGAGGGACAACCGCCCCAGAGATTCAAGTCAGTTTCAAGTCAGTTGTTTTATTTCAAGTCAGTTCAAGTCCGCACAAGTCGTAAGTCCTCAGTCAGTTTTCAAGTCCCAAGTCAGTTTTCAAGTCCCAAGTCAGTTTTCAAGTCCCAAGTCAGTTTTCAGTCCAAGTCAGTTTTCAAGTCCAATCAGTTTTCAAGTCCCAAGTCAGTTTTCAAGTCCCAAGTCAGTTTTCAAGTCCTCAAGTCAGTTTTCAAGTCTCAAGTCAGTTGTCAGTCTCAAGTCAGTTTTCAAGTCCCCAGTCATTTCAATGCAGTCAATTGAATTCAACTTTTTTCTTGTAGTCTAAGAGAATTTAACTTAAGAAACTGTAATTAAGAATTTAATTCAACCTTTTTTTTGTTGTAAAAGAGAATTAAATTCAACCAGAATTGACGGTTTGCGTCTTCAGTTTAACTTTTTTTTTTTTGTAAGAAGGAAATTGACGATTTGTCTTTTCTTTTCATGCCATTATTGCGTATATAAATATATAGGTAAATGACATTTTATTGTTTGCAACCAAAACAGTTTTTACAAATGTTTGTAACGAGTTTTATAATTATTGTGATTATATGATGACAGAAATAGTGTAATAATTAATCGATCATGTACCTAATTTATCCTGCTCTGTACGGTCGGGAAATTTACCCGTATGACCGCACATACCCTAAATTTTCAGTTGTGTTTGTTCTTTTTTGTCATTTAATTTTAATAAAACTTCTACACAATAAAACATGTATTTATCTATATGCAAACAAGTTTCAGACTAAATAGCAAATAATTCAAATTCTATCAACATTTAACGAAAGAGTATGATTTTTCTACTTAACATGCAAAAATTATTAAACCTTTTTAATATTTTTTTTTATTATATAAAAATAATTTTTAATGTAAAATTTACCTGACATTATTAAAAGAAAAGATTGTTCGAAATGCTTTCCTTCCATTTCAATAACTTTTTTTATCTTGGCCGAAATTCATCTATGGCTCGATTTACTTTTATTTTTAAATATATTATATGTTTAGTTCATTAAAATGCAAAATTGATTTCTATTTTAATTTGTATATTATTATTTTCTTAATTCAATTATCGTACTGATACTTCTGTTTAATGTTAATGGTTATATAGTTTCATATATGGCTAGGAATGTTACTAGTCAAATTTAATTCTTTAAAATTTAATTTTTAATACCGCTAGATTTACTTTCATTAATTGTAAGTTCCTCTAAGTGCGTTTTTGTTGTTTATTACCTTAATACGTGTAACTGATTTAATTAAATACTTAAATACTACCTTGAACTTAAAGGATTTATAATAATAATAACAACCCTTACACACACACACACACACACACACACACAACACACACACACGTATGCACACTATATATACACTATATAGACAAAACTTTATGCTAAATCATTGGATATCACAATAAACTATTCATTGCGTGTAAGTGCGAACTATGCTATTTAATCTTAATTTAATTCTTATCATTTGGCTTTCTAATATATCTTGCTCATGCATTTATTCAGTTAATTGAACATCCTCTTAGCTAATCTGTCCCTCGAAATTGTAAGATACACACTTTGTACCTAGTACACAAAATACACACTAGACCACAGGTCTATACATCATCCCACTACGTAATTCGATTTTTACCTACACTAGTCAATAAAATAGTTTACAGATTGTACGATTTACATTTTTCCCTTTTATCTACTATTCATTCCGTATGTAATTCTTCCCACAGAAAATAAAAAAATGTTAAAATTTAATATCATTCTTTGTCTAACTTAATTGTTTGTCTAAATTAACGTATAATCCTTTTTTCTGTTTGCATAAAATTAAAGTTTTAATCTTTGAATTTTATATTCTATAATAGCCCTCTAAAGCAAGTGTCATGTTAAAGATTGATACTCCGCATGTACCAACCACCCGAACTCACTTCTGTATAAAAATTTAATGTAAAGAAAAATTCGTCATCTAACTTGAATTAGTTAGGATGTTATTTTCTCATTTGTATTGTATTAATTGTACCCTATATATTTATTGATTATATTATTGTATACATATTTTAAAGGAGAGAGCAATGTAAAATGAACAATGAATAATCAATATTATTTTTACATAAGAACCAAAATCGCTTAACGCGAGTTTGGATAAAAAATTTATTTGAGCTTTCTATTTTCGTTTGTGTCACAACCCTACGATCTACCATTTCTATGGTTTAGTCGTATCCATTTTTCATTTGTTATAGAATTATATATATATTAATTGTCTTGCATCTCACCCTCGACCTAGATTATGCATACACATTGCATATAACAGGATTGGAACCCGTAGTTGTACTTCTTAGTCATTAATACCCTCTCTGTCTCTAATTCGTTCTTGTAAATCTTCCTAATAATGATTTGTACTAACGTACAATTCAGTAACTATGACGTCACATTTTCCCGTCATTAATTCCCTTCATCATATCTCTAGTATTCAATGTATGAAAATTCTTTATCA
>JAJOZX010006256.1:220000-235000 GCA_023014485.1 Bathynomus jamesi | reverse complement strand
ACGTTGGAGCTGCGCGTTTAGGAAGACTATTTCATAATACTGTCTCTTCTTTTCAGGCTGCCGTAACTCGAACGGTCCCAGCGTAAATTCCACAAATTTCCCCTGCGCTCGCGAAGGTGTCGCAATTACAAACAATTTGAAGGTTCTATCCTTAAATGCTCGTAGCCTACGAAATAAAATAAACGAATTTTTTTCTTTAATTGCTTGTAAAGACTATGATTTAATTGCGATAAATGAATCGTGGCTTAGCACTGAAACACGTGACTTTGTAGGGGAGTATAAAATTAGAGGTTATAGACTTTTTGTTAAAAACAGAATAGGTAGGCGAGGAGGCGGTGTTATGTTGTATATCAAAGATAATATTGCGAACGTTATAGAAGTAAAGCACACAATTCCAGAACCAATACATTCGACTATAGCAGAACTTAAATTGAATGATTTCAAACTTCTTGTTGCGGTTATATATAGGCCCCCTAATCAAACAGCTGATACGGACGAAGCGTTATATCGTGAACTAAAGAGAATAATAGGTAGCCAGCAGGCTTTAGTTATGGGTGACTTTATTCACGTTGCCGCAATTTACGATACAATGTAGGGAGACGCGGAAGGTAATCGTTTAGTTAATTTGATCGAGGATAGCTTTCTTATTCAAAAGGTTTGGGAACCTACGAGGTTGGACAATATTTTAGATTTAGTAATAACTACCGATGATAGGCTAATTACTGATCTTCAAGTAATAGAACCGTTAAGCAATAGCGATCACAATATGGTAGAGTTTGTCCTCTCAGTAAGTCACTCGAAACCAACTAACTCGACTAAAATTCCCAACTTCTAGCACGCAGACTTTTGTAAATTTCGAAATAAATTGTCACACATCAATTGGGAAAACGTAATGGTGAACTCCAACGCAAAACTAATGTGGGAATCGTTTGAAACAGTATTTAGAACTATAAATGAGGAATGTGTACCGTACAAAATTATGCGTGCGAAAGTAAATAACAAGCCCTTGTGGTTTACTTCTAGAGCAGGAGATAATATAAAGAGTAGAGAGAGGGCTTATAAGCTACATAAGTGCGATAAAGACAATTTGTGGGTACGAAACAAGTACATATCTCTACGGCGTGAAGTGAAAAGTGTAATAAGAAAGTCCAAGTGCGAATTTGAAATCTCCACAGCTCGTGACGGTAAAGAAAACCCCAAGCGATTCTTTCAATACGTAAATAATAGAAATCCAGTAAAAAGTGTCTTGGGGCCTTTGAAAAATGTAAACGGAGATCTAGTTTCTGAAAACAAGGAAATGGCTACCTTGCTAAACGAATTTTTTACGTCAGTTTTTACTATAGAAGATGTAACGAATATCCCTACGGTCATAGACATAATACCTTTTGATAATGGTAATATTTTGGATAATATCGTGGTTAGTGAAGAGAAGGTAATGCGCTATATTGATAAAATGAAAGCGCGTAAATCACCGGGTCCGGATTCCATATATCCCATACAACTAAAAGAATTAAAAGATAGCATTGTTGTGCCGCTAAGAAAGGTTTTTAATGCGTCTATTTCTGAGGGGTCCGTACCAGATAATTTCAAGTTAGCAAACGTAACACCTATCTTTAAGAAAGGCGGTAAAGGTGCGGCCGGAAATTATAGGCCAATCAGTTTAACGTCTGTTGTAGGTAAGCTACTGGAATCAATAATTAGGGATCGCATAGTCGAAAACTTAGAAGTGCATAAGCTAGTTAGAAATACGCAGCACGGTTTTCGGCGAAACAAATCTTACTTAACTAATCTTTTAGAATTTTTCCAAAGCGTGGTTAACATTTACGATAGACATCGGGCGGTTGATGTAGTGGATTTAGATTTTCAAAAAGCGTTTGACACCGTGCCGCACAAAAGACTCATTGAAAAAACTAAGGCTCATGGAATCAGGGGTGTAGTAATAAATTGGCTAGAAGAGTGGTTGCGAGGTAGGAAACAGAGGGTGGTCGTTGATGGAGCGGAGTCGTGTTGGGCTAATGTAGCGAGCGGCGTTCCTCAGGGTTCTGTATTGGGCCCCTTGCTTTTTCTTATATATATTAACGATTTAGATGTCGGCCTAGTCAGTACAGTTTCAAAGTTTGCGGATGTCACGAAGCTGGGTATTAGGGCGATTAATGACGAAGATAGAGGTAAAATCCAGGAAGATCTGAATAAAATCGTTGATTGGTCAGTCACATGGCAAATGAGATTTAACGTTGATAAGTGCAAAATTTTGCATATAGGTTCGCGTAACGGTAATTTTGCGTATAGTATGTCAGGGAAAGATTTAACAAGCGCAGAGCAGGAAAAAGATTTAGGAGTTATAGTCACTGGTGATTTAAAAGTAGCGAAACAAAGTACAGCAGCGGTCAATAAGGCGAACAAAGTGTTAGGTTTTATAGCTCGAAATTTTGAGTACAAATCGCGCGATATTATAGTTCCTCTTTATAAATCATTAGTTACACCCCATTTGGAGTACGCGGTCCAATTTTGGAATCTGCATATGCGCAAAGATATAGACAAAATCGAAAGAGTTCAAAGACGAGCAACTAAGATGATTCCGTCGCTTAGGTCAAAGTCGTACGAGGATAGGCTTAAGGAGTTAAAATTAACAACACTCGAGACTAGGAGGCTAAGGGCTGATCTAATCCAGGTTTTCAAAATTATGAATGGGTTCGATAACGTAGAGATAGCTTTTTCGAAATATCCCAATATAATAGGACTAGAAATAACGGGTGTAAGTTGACAAGTAGAAGGTTCGAGACAGCAGTTGCGAAAAACTTTTTTACGCATAGAATAGTAAATAGCTGGAATAGTTTGCCGGTAGAAGTAATTAGTAGCACGTCTATAAACATGTTTAAAAATCGATTAGACGCATATGTTGATAGATTGGGTATAGTTTTAAGGTAGTAAAATTAAGGCTTTGAGGTGATAGATCTCACAGCTCAACACAAGTGTTGTGGGATATAGGGAGGCAGCATCTTGTGTTAGGGAATACTCTCTGCCCTTACACATCCCATTTAAAGAGATTCCTCTGCCGAGCGGTGCCCCCCATAGTACTGTGAGGTATTGAAAAACTCATGATCTTCACTTGCCCCACAAACACCTTTAAATGGGAGACCCAAAATGGGTGCATACACATTTCTACATTACTGTACAGTCTTTACAGCCACACCTACACTTTTCCTCCTAAGTATGTATATATTATAATGTATATGGTTGTAAATTTTGACTTGGTCCGCAATCGATATGGACCGTGGCTTATTTTTCGTTGGGCAAGGGACTAGTATTGATGGATACCGTAATGAAATTGACTGGATTCTTTGGATCTGATATATTTGCATGTCGGTTATAAATAGATATAGAGTGTAACATATTTGTGGATAGTAGTCTATTATGACTTGATCCTCTGGATCCAGAGATTCTATCTTTAGTTTTAAATCGATAATTAATTAGTTTTTAATTGATAATTATTTAGTTTTGCAAAAATTGGTCGTTGCGAATGTACAGGCAGTTGTTATAAAAATTTCTTATGTTCTTGTGGTTCGGAACCCACATAAAATTGTAGGTCCCATCCTCCACCACGGAGGACATATAAAATACACAATTACGAACACAGTTAGGTACAGCCACGAGTGGATCCTAGGGTCGTTGTTGGTCTGAAACATTATAACATTATATATCTGTATATACACACACACATATATATGTATATATACACATATATATATGTATGTACACACACACACACACACCACACACACACACATATATATATGATGAAACCACGAAGGAAAGGAAACACAAAATGGTGCTCAAGCGCTTTCGTCTAATGACATATACACACACACACATATATATATATATATATATATATATATATATATGTTAACCCCTCCGTCTATGGCCCTGAGTCGGTTCGGAATCGACGGGGGTTCTGGTTAGGAGGCTGCAACGGATATTTCTTCTATAACATTCTATAATTCTTTTCGGTCGCCTTAAATGGTGGGTCGCCACTCTGTTAAACTCTTGGCTACAGACTCGCCAGACTGTTATGCCAATATCTTCTATAGTGCTTGGGTTGTCTCTTTCTCTCGCTTATGGTTCGAGAATTATTAATTCTTCTCTTGCTATAATACTCTGATACTTTCTCTTATACTAAAATTATCGACTTTTCTTTTATAACTTGTCGACTTAACTGACTGAGTTCCTGAAGAGAACAAAGCTCGAAGGAAAAAGATAAAAACTTTCTCTTACATTTAGTTTACTTCTCAAAATGTACAGGTGCTGCTCTGAATTTACAAGGGTAGAGGTTCGACCTCTTTCGACCATGGCTCAGGCCGGAATCTAAAAATATTAAGAAGGCAAGGGGCCTCTGCCCCCTCCCCGCAGCGAGGCTGCTAACAAAGGAGTCCTAATGAAGTGCTAATATGAAGAAGTCTAATGCAGAAGTGCAATGAAGAAGTGCTGTAATTTTACAAGTACATGTATACTATAAACTTAAATGTTTTGGGGGAGGACAGTTGAAGGTTAAATTTCCCCCCTTTTTAAACACATGATCAGATGGTTTGAAAGATTTCAACTAAAAAAAATAAAAATAAAAACATTTGTATTTTTCGCCGTCTACATTTATGAAGGCGATATCATTTCGTAATAGTACACATAAGTACAAATTAAGCACACGACTGAGTACGTATTAATTTTGGTTCATTACAATTACGATTACAATTATGGATTACTTCACATTCGCTTATGATTGTTCATTACAGTTCTATTAAAGTACATTCTTACATTATAAATTAAATCATTACATTTAATTACAGTTTCAATGAAGTACACTACAAGTTATTATTAATTACAGTTTCATTAAAGTACATTACGTTATATTAAATTAAGTATTACAGTTAATTACAATTAAACAGTTACTATAACTTTGTTTTGTTTTTACAGTGTTTCATATTAATAGACAATTAAGATGTTTAGAAATATAATACAACGTACATGGCACTTACGAGATAATTTATTTACGAAATAATATGCTATAATATGTTATGAATTTGAAATCAGAGCGAACGGAGGTATTTTATCTTTGAGGCGCTCGAATCTGCCAGTCAGCGGAATTCGATCACTTAACCTCAGCATTTTTGAATATCTTGAGGGGTGAACGCACTTAAAAATAAAAATGAAAAAAATATAATACGAGAACGTATTTGAACGTTTTCGAACGAAGGCATGAAAATTTTGCGTTTCATAGATTGACACGAGTAAAAATGAATATTTAATAAAATTTATATAGGATAATGATCAAGATAATATATGGACGTAAGAATGAGTATGGTTGAATAATGAGTATGGTTGAATAATAATGTTTATACTACATAACACCACAACCTTATTACTAAAGAATTTACCATACATTGAATACGGAAGATGTCCAAATACTAAGAACGTGATTCAGTGTACAAAGTATGGGAAACGTAAAGAGAATAAAGTTATTTTATGACGTCATAGTGTATAAGTCATTATTAGAAAAGATGAATTAGGGAAATACAGTAATGAATAAAGAAGTATAAATCGAAATTCTATCCAAAAACTCGCTTAGGCGATTTTGGTTTCTTATGTAAAAATGAACATTCAACATAAAACTATACGAACATAAGTTCTGCATGAAGACAATGAATCCATATAATGATGGTGTAGGAATTGTTCATTGTTCACTTTTTACATATATATACATACTCACATATATATTATACACACACACATATACCGTATGTCCCACAAAAAAGTACACCCAACTTTAGATTGTACTAACTCCTCCAAAAATTGAGATATTTTGGATCTGTTTGTTTGATTTAATATAGCAAATTATTCTTTGTTAACGTTCAAATTTATTCATGTTTAAAATTTAGTGTTTAAGCATCTGCTTTTAACTGAAGGGTACAGGAAAATGGGTTGCGCGGAATGATCATTTCTCCCAGCCAGATAGCTCCTCTTGCTTTAACCAATGTGCTACTTTTTACGTCGAAGGATATTGCAAATATATTTTTTAAATAATTCGAACTTTGTATCTAAGATACGAGTCATACATATAAATGAAGAATCTGAATTACTAAATTTATAAATAACTTTGAAACCCTTATCATGCAAGTTAACACGAAGGCAGCGCGTTCTCATGGTCACAACTTATCTGCAAACTAAAAGCTTAAAACAAGTTCAGAATACCTTCGAACTGCAATTTCCCGATAGAGCTTCTCCAAGTGAACATACAATTTTGAAGAATGTTCGGAAATACAAAGAAGAAGGAACGGTCCTCAATTTGAACAAAGGACGTTCAGGCCATCCGAAGACGGCAAGAACAGACGAGAACATTCAGCATGTTCGGCATTTATTAGAGACATCCAAAAGTGTCCACCAGGCGAAATGGTACAGAACTATCTCGCATGTCATTTCATCGAATAGTTCGTGAGGATTTGAATTTGTACCCATACAGAATGGAAATTCGACATCAACTCATTGAAGGAGATCTACCTCGCCGCCTAAGATTTGCCCAGTGGTTTCTTGAAAAACCAGAAAGATTTACGGAACAATTAGTGGTTGGAGATGAGGCGGCCTTTTTTATGAATGGTCTATTGAACAGACAAATCTGCCGTCAGTATGCACCAAAAAATCATCCACTTGACAATCATATCTACGAAAAGAATAACTCTTAGACAAAAACTCTCTCTGGGTAGGACTGTGCGGTAATGGAGCGGTAATTGGCCCGGTCTTTTACGATGGTAATCTAAATGGTGAAGCTTACCTAGAAATGATAGACCGAGAATCCTTCCACAATACGTATTACGTATGGAAACCGATTTAATCGTATTTGGTGGGTGCACGACGGAGCTCCTGCTCACAGGAGAGTTATTGTGAAGGAACGCTTGCAGGAAGTCTTCCACCAAAGAGTAATTGCTACAGGCCATGACATTAAATGGCCTCCCAGAAGCCCTGACTTGACCCCGTGTGATTACTTTTTATGGGGTCATTTGAAAAATAGAGTATTTGCATCACAACCTATCAATTTAGATGATTTGAGGACTCGCATCACAGCTGAAATCAACTTGTTAAAAGACAATCCAGATCTTATCAAAAGAGTGATGGGGAAGATGAGAGCTCGACTCCAGATTTGTATCGATAGGAATGGCGGTCATGTTGAAAGAAAACGAAACTAAGCATAATTTTTGCAATAAGGAATAAAGAAAAATCTGTTTTGTATCTTATTAAAATTGTTAAAATATCTATTATTTTGTATTTGTCTTTTCATTACATCGATAGCACCACATTATTTTTTCATTGACAATTTTGCGCAATCCATTTTGTTGTACCATTCAGTTAAAAGTAGATGCTTAAACACTAAATCGTTTAAACATGAATAAATTTGAACGTTAACAAAGAATAATTTGCAATATTAAATCAAACAAACAGATCCAAAATATCTCAATTTTTGGAGGAGTTAGTACAATCTAAAGTTGGGTGTACTTTTTTATGGGACATACGTATATACACACACACATATATATACATACACATGTATATGTACACACACACACACCACATGTATATGTACACACACACACACACATGTATATATACACACACACGTGTATATATATACACACACACACACACATATACACACACACACATGTATATACACACACACATGTATATATGCACACACACACATGTACACACACACCACACACACATGTACACACACACACATATATATGTAAAAAGTGAACAATGAACAATTCCTACACCATCATTATATGAATTCATTGTCCATTTTACATAAGAAACCAAAAATCACATAAGCGAGTTTTGGATAGAATTTCGATTTGTAATAATGACTTATGCACTATGACGTCATAAAATAACTTTATTCTCTTTACGTTTCCCACTCTGTCTCTAATTTGTTCTTGTAAATCTTCCTAATAATGATTTGTACTTTACGTAAAAATTCAATAACTATGACGTCACATTTTCCCTTCATCATATATCTAGTATCCAATGTATGAAAATTCTTTAACATCATGCTAAGGACGAAACACTCTATAGAAGTCATTATTTATATGTTATGAGTAGAGACCGGATTTTGCCCTTTTTGCCTTTTTTATTCCCGTTTATAGATTCATAGGCTTCTTTTAGAGAAATCCATTTCGGGACTGTGGGATGTATATAATTAAATGTTTAGTGCCTATAAACGCCTATTTTGATGGTTAGTGCCTAATTTTAATACGTGCCTATATATGCCTTTTTTTAATTTTATTGTACTAAGTAAAGCAAAATAACTCGCATTTTTTTGAAACTTGTAGGCCTAAATAGGGCAGGGGATAGAAAAAACCGAGGCTAGTCCTGAGGCAACCAGCACAGCCAATCAGATCACAATACGTCAGCTAAATACAGCCAATCAGATCACAATACGTCATTGTGACGCGTTCGGCCTCGATCATTTTGTTTGGTGCGTGCAACGTGGTGTCTTTGTTCAAGTGCTTTCGCTAAATAAAATCTCACGTTTGTGCTTACAGCTTTTTTATAAGTGAGAAAAAATGCCTAAGGACAAGACAGCCAAAGTGTTCTGTTCAGGCAGTGGATCAAGAAGGACTCAAACTTCACTACGGATGGTAGAATTATTTTCTGCCAACCTTGTTCCAAAGAGGTACGTTGCAACATTTTTATTCTCTATCCAAATAACAAACCCACTCGATGTAAACAAATGCATGCGAGGGAATTTGACGCTCCAACAATGAGTGATAATGTGAGCTTTTTCGAATTTAATAGCATCCTAAAGATAATGGTAAAGAGTGGTGAAAAACAAATTGTTTTAAATTATTTTAATATTAATTTAATTAATCGAACAACGAACTTCGACGTTCGACTAATGCATTTTATAATTTAGTTACCCTAAAAATTGTCGTTTTCTGTAGTTTCTGAAAAAAAAAAGATTGGTATCAAAAGAAATTATTAAGTTCAGTTGGGTTCTTATAACGAATAGAGAATAATAGCTTTTTGTTTGTTGTTAATTTGATTTATTTTAATGCATGGCGCAGTAATTAAGTTTGTTTTTCAGTAATGTTTATCAGCATGTGACTTGCCTTGCTCATGCTCTCCATCGGGTGGCAGAAAACATCCGGGGACATTT
Organism: Bathynomus jamesi; assembly: GCA_023014485.1. NCBI lineage: Eukaryota > Metazoa > Arthropoda > Malacostraca > Isopoda > Cirolanidae > Bathynomus > Bathynomus jamesi. Next base: position 225,795 of record JAJOZX010006256.1, on the reverse strand, counting down.
TCGGAACGTAAATGCACTTGTATCGTCGGTGAAGAAGGTCTTTCTCAAGGCACCTTCACGAATTGCTGCTTTCAAGGCAGCTCTTCCAGAAACACCCTTGCCACCTCAGCCAGTTTTGACTCGATGGGTTTCCTGGCTTCAAGCTGTCATGTATTATGCTGAAAATATCAGCGAAATTGCCAAGGTACTAAACATATTCAGTTTAATTAGTACATTCTTCTACAGTCATTTCAAAAGCAGCAAAGCACATTTCATCTTAATTCTGTTTTTTGTTGCAGGTCGTTGAAAACTTAGACGAGCATGAGGCAGTCGTGATAGGAGAAGCGAAGGAGGCCTTATCGTGTCTCACCCTTCGAGGAGACCTGGCCTACATCATGGCCAATTTCGGACGGGTGCCAGGGACCATAACCAAGCTGGAGGAGAGAGGCCTGCCGTTTGTTGAAGCAGTGGAAAGAGTTCAAAATTTAAGGAAGGAGCTGAGCCAGGTTCCTGGTAACGTAGGGAAAGAAGTGGTAGCAAAATTTGAAAATGTTCTCAGACACAATCCTGGTTGGCAAACGTGAACGTTTCAATAGTGTTCAAAGGAGAGTGTCAGGAGGTTCTGGACTTTGAGCCAAGCGAATTAGCATCTTTGAAGTTCGCACCAATTACGTCTTGCGATGTCGGAAGGTCGTTTTCTCGATATAAAAATGTATTGAGTGACAGGCGATGTCAATTTAAGCCACAGAACCTTGAAAATTTTTAATCATCAATTGCCATTTCAATTATAGTTTAGTTGAGTTTTTGTAAGAAGATAGTTTAAATGTTTGGATTTACTTTGATTCAAATAAAATGTTTGATGGTTTTTGAGATGTTTAGTTTATTTTTTACAATAAAAATCCTGATATTCATTAGAACTGCAAATGGGTTTACTGTAAGTCAACAATAATAAGAGAAAAGTGGGAAAATAGAAATGCCTATTAAGTGCCTTTTTTAGCTTTTAGTGCCTATTTAAGCGACTTTTTTAGGGCTTCTTTAGTGCCTTTTTGCCTACCTATTATTGATTTTTTAGTGCCTATCAATCCTAACTCTAGTTATGAGTATAAACATTATTATTCAACCATACTCATTCTTACATTCATGTTCTTTCTTGACCGCTATCCTTTATTAATTTTATTACTTATTCATTCATCTACCTATTGTCTACTTATGCCCTATCAACTTATCAGTCTATGTTTACTCGTGTCAATCATGAAATGCAAAACTTTCGCAGTTCGTTCGAGAACGCGAAAAAACGTTCTCGTATTATTTTTTTCATTTTATTTTTAATTATATGACCTCCCGAGATGAACTCAAAAATGCTGAGGTTAAGTGATCGAATTCGCTGACCGACAGAATTGAACGCTTCTAAGATAAAAAGAGTCTCCTTTCGCTCTGATTCGAATTATATACATTATCATGCGTTATGTTATCATCATGTGTGTTATGTGCTCATGTACTTTGTATTATATTTCTAACATCTTAATTGTCTATTAATATGAAACACTGTAAAAACAAGACAAAGTTATAATAACTGTTTAATTGTAATTAACTGTAATACTTTAAATTAACAATAACTTGTAATGTACTTTAATGAAACTGTAATTAACAATAACTTGTAATATACTTCAGTGAAACTGTAATTAAATGTAATGATTTAATTTATCATGTAAGAATGTACTTCAAAATGGAAGTGTAATTAAACAACAAGTGAATATGAATTAATTGGTAATTGTAATCCATAATTGTAATCGTAATTGTAATGAACCAAAATTAAATACGTACTCAGTCATGTACTCAAAATTGTACTTATGTACTATTACGAAATGATATCGCCTTCATAAATGAAGACGGCGAAAAAAAATACAAATTAGTTTTTGTTATTTTATTTTTTTAATTTGAAATTTGCAATCTTTTAAAACATCTGATCATGTGTTTAAAAAGGGGGGAAATTTAACCTTCAACTGTTCTCCCCCAAACATTTAAGTTATATTATACGTATATTTGTAAAAATACACCACTTCAGATTACCACTTCATTTAAGGCTCTTCGTTTAAGACTTCATCAGAGAACTTCATTACGAGACTCTTCTTTGGACTGCAGCCTCGCTGCGGGGGAGGGGGCAGAGGCCCCTTGCCCCTTACAAGAACGCCTCGTCTATACGAGACACTCCAGACCCCTGCCAGGATGAGAAGATTATTTTAACCAGAAGATGTTTAACCAGAAGATGTTTAACAAGATGATGTTTAACCAGAAGATGTTTAACCAGAAGATTTTAACAAGAAGATGTTTAACAAGATGTTTAACAAGAAGATGTTTAACAAGTGGCCACTCTTTGGCCAAGAATAGAAATTACCCTGCATCAGGATGAGAAGATTATTTTAAGAAGAAGAATTTTAAGAAGAGGCCACTCTTTGGCCAAGATAGAAATTACCCTGCATCAGGATAAAAAGAAGATTTTAAGAAGATTATTTTAAGAAGAGGCCACTCTTTGGTCAAGATAGAAATTACCCTGCACCAGGATAACAAGATTATTTTAAGAAGAAGAAGATTTTAAGAAGAGGCCACTCTTTGGCCAAGATAGAAATTACCCTGCATCAAGATAAAACCAGTTGACCGGCGTGTCACGACTTCTAGTTCGTAACATCCACCCTTGAACCGGTGCGTCACGACTCCAAGTTCTTCACGCCTAGTTTTCATCCAGGAACAAGTAGCCAACAAGACGTCTTCAGGACACGTCTCAAGGATTTCGCCCGTAGAAATGTTGTTAAGTACATTTTGTTTTTTTAAGTAATTTATAAACACTTGAAAAAAAAAATCAGTACTATTAACAGTTAATATTTAGTATGGAGCCAGAATTTAACACAAAACACAGTGAACACTTCAGGCACCAGTGATACATTTGTTTTTATTGTAACAGAGTTAATTGTAACAGAGTTAATTGTAGCAGAGTTAATTTCAAGAGTTATTTTCACTGTTATATTCAGTATAGAATAATTTTATTTTATGTACCAAACATAATAATACCAGAGTGAAATATTGTTTACATTTTTTTTTATTTTTTGTTTGCAATTTTTTTTTCAATTACTGAATTGAATTGACTTGCAAATTAAGAGAGAGGGAGAGTTTACAGAGAGTTTTATTTGAAGTCAGAAGGTTGCGCCAAGACGGGCAACCGCCCCAGAGATTTATAGGAATACTTGACAAGCGTTCAAGTTAGTTTCAGAATACTTGACAAGCGTTCAAGTTAGTTTCAGAATACTTGACAAGCGTTCAAGTTAGTTTCAGAATACTTGACAAGCGTTTAAGTTAGTTTCAGAATACTTGACAAGCGTTCAAGTTAGGTTCAGAATACTTGACAGAGTCCAAGTCAGAGTTTATTCCAAGTCAGAGTTTATTCCAAGTCAGAGTTATATTCGAAGTCAGAGAGTTATATTCGAAGTCAGAGAGTTATATTCGAAGTCAGAGAGTTATATTCGAAGTCAGAGAGTTATATTCGAAGTCAGAGAGTTATATTCGAAGTCAGAGAGTTATATTCGAAGTCAGAGAGTTATATTCGAAGTCAGAGAGTTATATTCGAAGTCAGAGTTTTATTTGAAGTTAGAGAGTTCAAGTCAAAGTTAGTTTTTAAGTCGGTTAGTTTTCAAGTCGAAGTTTTCAATGCAGTCAATTGAATTCAACCTTTTTTTTGTTGTTCAAGAGAATTTAATTCAACCTTTTTTTTTGTTGTAAAAGAGAATTAAATTCAACCTGAATTGACCGATTTGCGTCTTTGGTTTAACCTTTTCTTTGTTTGTAAAACGGAAATTCACTGATATGTCTTTCCCTTTTCATGCATTGTTATGTATATAAATAGTTATATGTAATTCATTAATTGTAACAAAACCGTTTTTACAAAAGTTTTTAACGAGTTTTATAATTATTTGATTATATGATGACAGAAATAGCGTAACAATTAATCGATCATGTACCTAATTTATCCTGCTCTGTACGATCGGGAAATTTACCCGTATGACCGCACATACCCTAAATTTCAGTCATTTAATTTTTAATAAAACTTCTACACAATAAAACAGATGTATTTGTCTATATGCAAACATCATCGTTATAATCTTAATAATTTTTGCTTACTATATATAAATTCTCGTTCATGCATTTATTAAGTTGTTTTATCTGTTCCTTAAAGTAAATATATATATATATATAATCCTAAGCCACCAATGACCCCTAATGATCTAGTTCTTCACAGGATGAACAAATTACTCTCATATTCTACATACTATTGTACCGACTCACTCATCTACAGATGCTTCTTACCAATATTTATAGATACATATGCACACTGACGTACAACTTCAACTATTCAACTATAAATCCCCTTTCTCCTTTTGGACGTATCACCAACCACTACAATTTGTATCTAATACACAAATACCCATTTGACCACAGGTCTATACATCATCCATTACGTAATTCTATTTTACCTACACTAGTCAATAAAAATTAGTTTATAGATTGTACGATTTGCATTTTTCCCTTTTACCTATTCATTATGTACATAATTTATCCCACAGAAAAAAAAAATAAAATTTTGTAAAATTTTTTTTAACCATATCATTGTTTGTCTAACTTAATTGGTTGTCTAAATTAATGTATTAATCCTATTAAATGTTTGTCTAAACTAAAGTATTAATCTTTAATTTTTTATTTATTTTGTAAGCAAGTGTCATTTTAAAAATTTGAATACTCTGCATTGTACTAGACCACGCGAAATCGTTCTGTATAAAATTTGTATTGTAACTAATGGTACCCTGTTAGGATGTTATTATTGTATAAATATCATTTAAAAAAAAAAAAAAAAATGGGGAGAGCAATGTAAAAAGTGAACAATGAACAATTCCTACACCATCATTATATGAATTCATTGTCCATTTTTACATAAGAAACCAAAAATCACATAAGCGAGTTTTGGATAGAATTTCGATTTGTAATAATGACTTATGCACTATGACGTCATAAAATAACTTTATTCTCTTTACGTTTCCCACTCTGTCTCTAATTTGTTCTTGTAAATCTTCCTAATAATGATTTGTACTTTACGTAAAAATTCAATAACTATGACGTCACATTTTCCCTTCATCATATATCTAGTATCCAATGTATGAAAATTCTTTAACATCATGCTAAGGACGAAACACTCTATAGAAGTCATTATTTATATGTTATGAGTATAAACATTATTATTCAACCATACTCATTCTTACATTCATGTTCTTTCTTGACCGCTATCCTTTATTAATTTTATTACTTATTCATTCATCTACCTATTGTCTACTTATGCCCTATCAACTTATCAGTCTGTTTACTCGTGTCAATCATGAAATGCAAAACTTTCGCAGTTCGTTCGAGAACGCGAAAAAACGTTCTCGTATTATTTTTTTCATTTTTATTTTTAATTATATGACTTCCCGAGATGAACTCAAAAATGCTGAGGTTAAGTGATCGAATTCCGCTGACCGACAGAATTGAACGCTTCTAAGATAAAAAAGTCTCCTTTCGCTCTGATTCGAATTTATAACATTATCATGCGTTATGTTATATCATGTGTGTTATGTGCCCATGTACTTTGTATTATATTTCTAACATCTTAATTGTCTATTAATATGAAACACTGTAAAACAAGACAAAGTTATAGTAACTGTTTAATTGTAATTAACTGTAATACTTTAAATTAACAATAACTTGTAATGTACTTTAATGAAACTGTAATTAACAAT
>JAJOZX010006256.1:210000-215000 GCA_023014485.1 Bathynomus jamesi | reverse complement strand
AAATCTTTCCCTGACATACTATACGCAAAATTACCGTTACGCGAACCTATATGCAAAATTTTGCACTTATCAACGTTAAATCTCATTTGCCATGTGACTGACCAATCAACGATTTTATTCAGATCTTCCTGAATTTTACCTCTATCTTCGTCATTAATCGCCCTACCACCCAGCTTCGTGTCATCCGCAAACTTTGAAACTGTACTGACTAGGCCGACATCTAAATCGTTAATATATATAAGAAAAAGCAAGGGGCCCAATACAGAACCCTGAGGAACGCCACTCGCTACATTAGCCCAACACGACTCCGCTCCATCAACGACCACCCTCTGTTTCCTGCCTCGCAACCACTCTTCTAGCCAATTTATTACTACACCCCTGATTCCATGAGCCTTAGTTTTTTCAATGAGTCTTTTGTGCGGCACGGTGTCAAACGCTTTTTGAAAATCTAAATACACTACATCAACCGCCCGATGTCTATCGTAAACGTCAACCACGCTTTGGAAAAATTCTAAAAGATTAGTTAAGCAAGATTTGTTTCGCCTAAATCCGTGCTGCGTATTTCTAACTAGCTTATGAATTCTAAGTGTTCGACTATACGATCCCTAATTATTGATTCCAGTAGCTTACTGACTATAATTTCCCGCCGCACCTTTATCGCCTTTCTTAAAGATAGGTGTTACGTTTGCTAACTTGAAATTATCTGGTACGCACCCCTCAGAAATAGACGCATTAAAAATCTTTGTTAGCGGCACAACAATGCTATCTTTTAATTCTTTTAGTTGTATGGGATATATGGAATCCGGCCCCGGTGATTTACGCGTTTTCATTTTATCAATATAGCGCGTTACCCCCCTTCACTAACCACTATATTATCCAAAATATTACCATTATCAAACGGTATTATGTCCGTGACCGTAGGGATATTTGTTACATCTTCTATAGTAAAAACTGACGTAAAAAATTCGTTTAGCAAGGTAGCCATTTCCTTTTTTCAGAAACTAGATCTCCGTTTACATTTTTCAAAGGCCCCAAGACGCTTTTTACTGGATTTCTATTATTGACGTATTGAAAGAATCGCTTGGGGTTTTCTTTACCGTCACGAGCTATGGAGATTTCAAATTCGCGCTTGGACTTTTTTATTACACTTTTCGCTTCACGCCTTAGAGATATGTAGTTGTTTCGTAACCACAAATTGTCTTTATCGCACTTATGTAGCCTATAAGCCCTATCTCTACTCTTTATAATGTCTCCTACTCTAGAAGTAAACCACAAGGGCTTGTTGTTTACTTTCGCACGCTTAATTTTGTACGGTACACATTCCTCATTTATAGTCCTAAATACTGTTTCGAACGATTCCCACATTAGTTTTGCGTTGGAGTTCCCCATCACGTTTTCCCAATTGACGTGTGACAATTTATTTCGAAATTTACTAAAGTCTGCGTGCTGGAAGTTAGGAATTTTCGTCGAGTTAGCTGGTTTCGAGTGACTTACTGAGAGGACAAACTCTACCATATTGTGATCGCTATTGCCCAACGGTTCTATTATTTGAAGATCAGTAATTAGCCTATCATCCGTAGTTATTACTAAATCTAAAATACTGTCCAACCTCGTAGGTTCCCCAACCTTTTGAATAAGAAAGCTATCCTCGAGAAAATTAACTAAACGATTACCTTCCGCGTCTCCCTGCATTGTATCGTAATTTACGTTAGCGCAATTAAAGTCACCCATAACTAAAGCCTGCTCACTACCGATTATTCGCTTTAGTTCACGATATAACGCTTCGTCCGTATCAGCTGTTTGATTAGGGGGCCTATATATAACCGCAACAACAAGTTTGAAATCGTTCAATTTAAGTTCTGCTATAGTCGAATCTATCGGTTCTGGAATTGTGTGCTTTACTTCTATAACGTTCGCTATATTATCTTTGATATACAACATAACACCGCCTCCTCGCCTACCTATTCTGTTTTTAACAAAAAGTCTATAACCTTTAATTTGATACTCCCCTACAAAGTCACGAGTTTCAGTGCTAAGCCACGATTCATTTATCGCAATTATATCATAGTCTTTACAAGCAATTAAAGAAAAAAATTCGTTTATTTTATTTCGTAGGCTACGAGCATTTAAGGATAGAACCTTCAAATTGTTTGTAATTGCGACAACTTCGCGAGCGCAGTGGAAATTTATGGAATTTACGCTGGGACCGTTCGAGTTACGGCAGCCTGAAAAGAAGAGACAGTATTATGAAATAGTCTTCCTAAACGCGCAGCTCCTACGTCATTAAGATGAAGTCCATCTCCGAGGAACAAGTCCCTCCTGCCGCAGAAACTGTTCCAAAAATTCTCAAAATGCACTCCTTCCTGTTGGCAAAGAGACTTTAGGTTATTGTTAATATAGGTCGCCTTGCTGTAGAAATCGTTACGATGGATAATTCGAGGAAGTATACCTGTTAAAACAATCTTATTAGTTTTTTCCTTTAATCGCTCTAGTAAGTCCCTGTACCTAGCCAGCAGTTCTTCCGATCTAGAATTTTAAAACGTTATTAGTACCGACATGAATAACGTACGTTGTGTCCTCGGAGGTACCATCTGTAAAGTGGTCAACACTATTAGTTATATCCTCCACCCTTGCACCAGGGTAGCAGTAACGGCGCCTACGACGAGGGTTTCTCCACAGAATCCTGGAGCTGTCCTCGAACAATGGAATCGCCAACGAGTCGTATTTCCGGTTCATCATTATCTTCAAAACCTAAAACAGAAAAACTTATTGTTTGTTATTACTGGTAGACATGTCTTAGGTTTTCTCAATGGGGCTCAATTACGCACTCGAACGAAGGGTTGGGAGCTAGGAGAAGAGAGAGGGCTATTAATACTATTTATATTATTAATAGAAACTGAAGCAGGAGGGGTCGCAACTGGAGTCTCAAGGGATTCTAATTTTGCCGTCAGGCGCATCACCTTTTTTTCAAGGCTTACTCTGGCCTCCTTTTCACGTTCTAACTCGTTCCTCAGCACTTCGAAGTTTGAGCACCACCTGCAAACTAACTGTTCATTATTATTAGCCATTGTAAACGCGGCAAATTTCCCTTCACAGCGACTGCAAGTACTTGACGGGGGTGCCATGCTTTTAATTAGTTAAACAAAAAAAAACAAAAAAAAAACGAGCGTTTGGAAATTAATAAATTACAACGTAGGTCTACCGTTTTTGAAACGCAGAAACAGGTTCTTGTAACACAAATTTATACTAAATGCATTTAGAATTAAGCTACCGACAAAAGATCTGTAAAAGAAGAGTATTTATAACACATCTGTCTGCGATTTGACCCGACTTTTTCCTTTTCTTCACACGGTGCGGGACCACACTCTACCTGACCTCTCGAAGGAAGGAAAAATGAACCTTATGTCAGCACGTTTTTGATAGATTTGAAAAACACGGCAAGCCACGTGCAGTAGCCTGGGTTGATCAAATAGGATCATATGTAGAATTCGGACCCCAGGTAACCCTAATGGAGAATACAGACCTCAACTTTCACCTAATGTAGAATCCAGACCCTAACTTTCCCCTAATGTAGAATCCAGACCCAACTTTCCCCTAATGTATAGATTATAGAAGCCAGACCCCAAACGAATCGTATAAGGACATCAATAAACAATTTAAAGGTTCATAGAAAATTTTATTATTATTATCACAAATAAAAACCATTAAAATCACAATTGTAAAATCTTATATCAAATGTAGAATTCGGACCCCAGCCTTCTTTAGTAGCTTTATAAGGCTAACTAACGAAAATATCACAACCTAACGTAACCAATCGTTAGGTTAACTGTACGCCCTTGACGATTGGTTAGGTTAGGTCATGATATTTTCGTTAGTTAGCCTTATAAAGCTAACTAAAGAACTAGGTCATGATATTTTCGGCTAAAACTGACTCGAATAGTTAAAGCGTAGCTTAAACATGGCCTCGGATGTTAAGGCAAATGTAGAAACTCAAATAGTTAAAGAGTAGCTTAAACAAGCCAAATGGAGAATACAGACCCCAACCTTCCGCTAATGTAGAATTCGGACCCCAACCTTGGTAGGGGTCCGAATTCTACATATGATCCATCAAATAATATAGTATTGAATAACGTCAATAAATGAAATATATTCGTTAATGAATGATTAGTAGCACGAAGTAATTTAGTTATGAATGCACCGAACACTTTTTTTTTAAATACTTCAACGAAAACCACTTATTCAATTGATAACAATGGACACTCGATAAAACACGTCTGTTCACAAGGAAAGACCGATCACGAATGATAGATGTGTGTGTGTGTGTGTGTACATATATACATATATGTGTGTGTATATATATATATATATATATATATATATATATTATATATATATATATGTGTGTGTGTATACATATATATATATATATATATATATATCTGTGTGTATATACATATATATATATATATATGTGTGTATACATATACAGGGTGGTGCAAAAGTCTGGACCCATAGGCGGTTTATATGGAAAAAGAGTGTGGCCTGCAGGAAGTTTATTATGAAATGAAATTTAATTAACCATACACCAGTGACTAAATTATATTAAATTTAACGTTCTAGTTCAGAATTTACAATAAGTGTTCGAATTGATGTCCATCTTCTTCCAAACACTTTTCTACTCGGTTGACACAAGACCTTTGCACATTTGTAAGCATAGTAATATTCGTTCTTATGGCTTCAATTTCTGTTGTGATGTTATCCTTTAGCGCTTGCATTGTTCTTGGTTTGTTAACGTAAACCACTGATTATAAAAATCGAAAGATATTTTTTATATAGTAAATTGCCTATGGGTCCAGACTTTTGCACCACCCTGTATATATGTGTGTGTAAAAATGAACAATGAACAATTCCTATACCATCATTATATGGATTCATTATCATCATGCAGTACTTATGCTCGTATGGTTTTTATGTTTGAATGTTCATTTTTACATAAGAAA
>JAJOZX010006256.1:190000-192500 GCA_023014485.1 Bathynomus jamesi | reverse complement strand
GTTTGCAGGTGGTGCTCAAGCATGGAAGTGCTGAGGAACGAGTTAGAACGTGAGAGGGAGGCCAGGGTGAGGCTTGAAGAAAGCGTGATGCTCCTGACGGCAAAATTAGAATCCCTTGAGACTCCAGTTACGACCCCTCCTGCCTCAGTTTCTACTAATAATATAAATAGTATTAATAGCCCTCTCTCTTCCCCTAGTTCCCAACCCTTCGTTCGAGTGCGTAATGGAGCCCCATTGAGAAAACCTAAGACTTGTCTACCAGTAATAACAAGCAATAAGTTTTCTGTTTTAGGTTTCGAAGATGCTGATGAACCGGAAATACGACTCGTTGGCGATTCCATTGTTCGAGGGCAGCTCGAGGAATTCTGTGGGAGAAACCCTCGTCGTAGGCGCCGTTACTGCTACCCTGGTGCAAGGGTGGAGGATATAACTAATAGTGTTGACCATTTTACAGACGGTACCGCCGAGGACACAACGTATGTTATTCATGTCGGTACTAATAACGTTTTAAATTCTAGATCGGAAGAACTGCTGGCTAGGTACAGGGACTTACTAGAGCGACTAAAGGAAAACTAATAAGATTGTTTTAACAGGTATACTTCCTCGAATTATCCAACGTAACGATTTCTACAGCAAGGCGACCTATATTAACAATAACCTAAAGTCTCTTTGCCAACAGGAAGGAGTGCATTTTGCGAATTTTTGGAACAGTTTCTACGGCAGGAGGGACTTGTTCCTCGAAGATGGACTTCATCTTAATGACGTTGGAGCTGCGCGTTTAGGAAGACTATTTCATAATACTGTCTCTTCTTTTCAGGCTGCCGTAACTCGAACGGTCCCAGCGTAAATTCCACAAATTTCCCCTGCGCTCGCGAAGGTGTCGCAATTACAAACAATTTGAAGGTTCTATCCTTAAATGCTCGTAGCCTACGAAATAAAATAAACGAATTTTTTTCTTTAATTGCTTGTAAAGACTATGATTAATTGCGATAAATGAATCGTGGCTTAGCACTGAAACACGTGACTTTGTAGGGGAGTATCAAATTAAAGGTTATAGACTTTTTGTTAAAAACAGAATAGGTAGGCGAGGAGGCGGTGTTATGTTGTATATCAAAGATAATATTGCGAACGTTATAGAAGTAAAGCACACAATTCCAGAACCGATAGATTCGACTATAGCAGAACTTAAATTGAACGATTTCAAACTTCTTGTTGCGGTTATATATAGGCCCCCTAATCAAACAGCTGATACGGACGAAGCGTTATATCGTGAACTAAAGAGAATAATCGGTAGTGAGCAGGCTTTAGTTATGGGTGACTTTAATTGCGCCAACGTGAATTACGATACAATGCAGGGAGACGCGGAAGGTAATCGTTTAGTTAATTTTCTCGAGGATAGCTTTCTTATTCAAAAGGTTGGGGAACCTACGAGGTTGGACAGTATTTTAGATTTAGTAATAACTACGGATGATAGGCTAATTACTGATCTTCAAGTAATAGAACCGTTAAGCAATAGCGATCACAATATGGTAGAGTTTGTCCTCTCAGTAAGTCACTCGAAACCAACTAACTCGACTAAAATTCCTAACTTCCAGCACGCAGACTTTAGTAAATTTCGAAATAAATTGTCACACGTCAATTGGGAAAACGTAATGGGGAACTCCAACGCAAAACTAATGTGGGAATCGTTCGAAACAGTATTTAGGACTATAAATGAGGAATGTGTACCGTACAAAATTAAGCGTGCGAAAGTAAACAACAAGCCCTTGTGGTTTACTTCTAGAGTAGGAGACATTATAAAGAGTAGAGATAGGGCTTATAGGCTACATAAGTGCGATAAAGACAATTTGTGGTTACGAAACAACTACATATCTCTAAGGCGTGAAGCGAAAAGTGTAATAAAAAAGTCCAAGCGCGAATTTGAAATCTCCATAGCTCGTGACGGTAAAGAAAACCCCAAGCGATTCTTTCAATACGTCAATAATAGAAATCCAGTAAAAAGTGTCTTGGGGCCTTTGAAAAATGTAAACGGAGATCTAGTTTCTGAAAACAAGGAAATGGCTACCTTGCTAAACGAATTTTTTACGTCAGTTTTTACTATAGAAGATGTAACGAATATCCCTACGGTCATAGACATAATACCTTTTGATAATGGTAATATTTTGGATAATATTGTGGTTAGTGAAGGGAGGTAATGCGCTATATTGATAAAATGAAAACGCGTAAATCACCGGGGCCGGATTCCATATATCCCATACAACTAAAAGAATTAAAAGATAGCATTGTTGTGCCGCTAACAAAGATTTTTAATGCGTCTATTTCTGAGGGGTGCGTACCAGATAATTTCAAGTTAGCAAACGTAACACCTATCTTTAAGAAAGGCGATAAAGGTGCGGCGGGAAATTATAGGCCAATCAGTTTAACGTCTGTTGTAGGTAAGCTACTGGAATCAATAATTAGGGATCGTATAGTCGAACACTTAGAATTGCATAAACTAGTT
>JAJOZX010006256.1:0-180000 GCA_023014485.1 Bathynomus jamesi | reverse complement strand
TATGAAGCGAACTACTTTTTTCACCTCTATCGCCAGCCAAAAATTCACCCAAAGTTCGGCATAATAAGAAAATCCAAGAAATTAAAAAAAATATATATAAAATATAAAATATGAAAATCTATTCCAAAAACTCATCAACATCTTCATTAGCATACTTAGAACTCTAATTTAGCCAAAAACGTTCTAGCTCAATTAATAACAGACATACTATTGCCAGAATATTGCTGAACTTTGGAGGCGATTTCTGACGAATTTTAATTTTGGAGCTTAGGTACCTTAAGACGCGGGACCCCTCACACACACACACACACACACACCACACACACACACACACACACACACACGTACCTTAACCTTACCTTTCCCTACAACCTTACAAAGGTTCCCCGCGATGATTCCTCATTTCGTGAAGGTGAAGCTTATCGCACCTCCTCTCCAGTTGTCCTGGTGAAGTAGTGAGTTTCTTGCGCTCTGCACCTCACATAGCCAGGTAGGCTTGGCTCATCGGGGATTGTTCTGAGCCAGGAGTCTAATCTTCTTTTGAAAATGTCCACTGCAACTCCCTTCGTGTTTCTTCGGTCTTTGGGCAACTTTTTAAACAGTTTTGGTCCTCTCACAAAAAAACTATTTTCTTTCAGGGTTAAGGATGTTGCCTGTCTCGCCTTTAATTTGGGAACACGACAGTCTACCTTTTCTACTTTCCACCGTTGTTTGGGGAGTTATAGTGTTCAGAGTAAGATTAGGGACTAGTTTCTCCATTATTTTCCAAGTGTAAATAATGGTGTATCTCTCTTCTCCTTCCCAGTGAATATAGTTTAGTTCGCGTAACTTTTCCCAGTAATTTAGTTCTTTGTACCCCTTGGTCTTAGCTGTGAAGCTTCTCTGAATCCCTTCCAGCTGTCTAATATCTTCTTTTTTATATAGGAATGTTAGGACCGAGCAGTATTCCAATTTGGGTATGCTCAGGGTTTTCAGTAGAGGAGTCATTACATTCCTATTCCTTCGTTTAAAGGTTCTTAATATCTGCCCCGTTATTCTCTTTGCTCTGTTTACTGCTACCTTTTTTTGTGTTTCAAATTTCGCATCATAAGTCATTACAACCCCTAAATCTTTTGCTCTAGAATTTCTCCGAATTTCCTATCCATTTTGGGTATAATATTCCATGGATTTTAGGTCTTCTCTTTTTCCGTACCGTAACAGCTAAAATTTCTGTGTTAAACTTCCTGTTGCTGTCTTATATATATATATATATATATATATATATATATATATATATATATATATATATATTACACACACACTGAGCGGCAGAAAAATCGGCCCACTTGTAATATCACGAGAAGCAAAAAAGTGGGCAAGCTTCTCTTTATAAAAGTTTTCAAATTCGAAAATATAGTCTATGAAGCAACCAAATAACGTACGACTTCGACCTAAGCGACGGAATCATCTTAGTTGCTCGTCTTTGAACTCTTTCGATTTTGTCTATATCTTTTCGCATATGCGGATTCCAAAATTGGATCGCGTACTCCAAATAGGTTCTAACAAATGATTTATAAAGAGGAACAATAATATCGCGCGATTTGTAGTCAAAATTCCGAGCTATAAAACCTAACACTTTGTTCGCTTTATTGACTACTGCTGTACTTTGTTTCGCTACATTTAAATCACCAGTGACTATAACTCTTAAATCTTTTTCCTGCTCTACGCTTGCTAACAACTTCCCTGACATACTATATGCAAAATTACCGTTACGCGAACTTATATGTAAAATTTTGCACTTATCGACGTTAAATCTCATTTGCCATGTGACTGACCATTCAACGATTTTATTCAGATCTTCCTGGATTTTACCTCTATCTTCGTCATTAATCACCCTACCACCTAACTTCGTGTCATCCGCAAACTTTGAAACTGTACTGACTAGGCCGACATCTAAATCGTTAATATATATATATATATATATATATATATATATATAAGAGAAAGGAAGGGGCCCAATACAGAACCCTGAGGAACGCCACTCGCTACATTAGCCCCAGACGACTCCAATCCATCAACGACCACCTTCTGTTTCCTACTTCGCAACCACTCTTCTATCCAATTTATTACTACACCCCTGATTCCATGAGCCTTAGTTTTTTCGATGAGTCTTTTGTGCGGTACGGTGTCAAACGCTTTTTAAAAATCTAAATACACATCAACCGCCCGATGACTATCGTAAACTTCAACCACGCATTGAAAAAATTCTAAAAGATTAGTTAAGCAAAATTTATTTCGCCTAAAACCGTGCTGCGTATTTCTAACCACGTTATGCAATTCTAAGTGTTCGATTATACGATCCCTAATTATTGATTCCAGTAGCTTACCTACAACAGACATTAAACTGATTGGCCTATAATTTCTCGCCGCACCTTTATCCCCTTTCTTAAAGATAGGTGTTACATTTGCTAACTTGAAATTATCTGGTACGCATCTCTCAGAAATAGACGCATTAAAAATCTTTGTTAGCTGCACAACAATGCTTTCTTTTAATTCTTTTAGTTGTATGGGATATATTGAATCCGGCCCCGGTGATTTACGCATTTTCATTTTATCAATATAGCGCATTACCTCCCTTTCACTAACCGAAATATTATCCAAAGTATTACCATTATCAAAAGGTATTATGTCTATGACCGTAGGCAGTGGCGTGGTGGCCATATGGGCCAAACGGGTTTGGCCCGACCAGCGACGATTAGCCAAAGGGCGCCATGACAGAGGTTTGTCCAACAAATTTCTCTAATATTGGTGCTCACATTTCTACATTGGAGAATGAGATCGATGAATTTTGCAGTAATTACAGCATCAACAGTCACGAATGCGCCTTGGAGCTTTATAGCTTCAGTTCCGTATTCCCTTTATTATCGAACACAAAAACGATTTACAGCGCCTACACTGTACTCAATCATGATATGGGTCTTACTGAAGCCGATCCAACTCTTTCAAAAGCATATGGCATATTAGTGGTAATTCCCGCTACATCAGCAACGGCTGAGAGATCCTTTTCAGCATTGAAGCGAATCAAAACGCGCATAAGGAATTTCATGTCGCAGGAGATGCTGCTGGGTACAATGCTGATGTCAGTCGAACGAAATATAGCAAAGAAACTAGACAGACCGGCTAATTGTTCGATTTGGTCAATCATCTAAATTTCTCTTGAAAGCCCTAATTATGTAGTAGAGACGTTAAGTATTTATTTTCACATACATGACACACATGTGCTGTGCTTTCTATTGTTTTAAAACGTTTTGTGCTTTCTATTGTTGTAAGAAGTTTGTAATAATAATATTTTCTGCATACAGACAACCTATATTTCTCTAAATTTATTAACCGAAAAAATCTAACAGTTTGGTCCTGTTTATAACGTTCAAAACGGAAAATGTAAACAAATACGTCTCAGTCTCAAAACGGTAAAAAAATGCTAAAATTAAAAATTTCGAATCATTTCGAGAGGGCGCCAAAATGCTCTCTGGCCCTACCAGCGATGAGAGTCCCACCACGCCACTGACCGTAGGGATAAGTCGTTACATCTTCTATAGTAAAAAGTGACGTAAAAAATTCGTTTAGAAAGGTAGCCATTTGCTTGTTTTCAGAAACTAGCTCTCCGTTAAAATTTTTCAACAGCCCCAAGACACTTTTTACTGGATTTCTATTTTTGACGTATTGAAAGAATCGCTTGGGGTTTTCTTTGCCGTCACGAGCTATGGAGATTTCAAATTCGCGCTTAGACTTTTTTATTACACTTTCCGCTTCACGCCTTAGAGATATGTAGTTGTTTCGTAACCACAAATTGTCTATATCGCACTTATGTAGCCTATAAGCCCTATCTCTACGCTTTATAATACCTCTTACTCTAGAAGTAAACAACAAAGGCTTGTTGTTTACTTTCGCACGCTTAATGTTGTACGGTACACACTACACATTCCTCATTTATAGTCCTAAATACTGTTTCAAACGATTCCCACATTAGTTTTGCGTTGGAGTTCCCCATTACGTTTTCCCAAATGACGTGTGACAATTCATTTTGAAATTTACAAAAGTCTGCGTGCTGGAAGTTAGGAATTTTAGTCGGGTTAGCTGGTTTCAAGTGACCTACTGAGAGGACAAACTCTACCATATTCTGATCGCTATTGCTTAACGGTTCTATTACTTGAAGATCAGTGATTAGTCTATCATCCGTAGTTATTACTAAATCTAAAATACTCTCCAACCTCGTAGGTTCCCCAACCTTTTGAATAAGAAAGCTATCCTCGAGAAAATTAACTAAATGATTACCTTCCGCGTCTCCCTGCATTGTATCGTAATTCACGTTGGCGCAATTAAAGTCACCCATAACTAAGGCCTGCTCACTACCTATTATTCTATTTAGTTCACGATATAACGCTTCGTCCGTATCAGCTGTTTGATTAGGGGGCCTATATATAACCGCAACAAATTTGAAATCGTTCAATTTAAGTTCTGCTATAGTCGAATCTATCGGTTCTGGGATTCTGTGCTTTACTTCTGTAACGTGCTTTACTTCTATAACGTTTATTTTATTTCGAGGCTACGAGCATATAAGGATAGAACCTTGAAATTGTTTGTAATTGCGACACCTTCGCGAGCACAAGGGAAATTTGAGGAAATTACGCCGGGACCGTTCGAGTTACGGTAGCCTGAAAAGAGGAGACAGTACTATGAAATAGTCTTCCAAAACGCGCAGCTCCAACGTCATTAAGATGAAGTCCATCTCCGAGGAACAAGTCCTTCCTGTTGTAGAAACTGTTCCAAAAATTCGCAAAATGCACTCCTTCCTGTTGGCAAAGAGACTTTAGGTTATTGTTGATATAGGTCGCCTTGCTGTAGAAATCGCTACGTTGGATAATTCGAGGAAGTATACCTGTTAAAACAATCTTATTAGTTTTTTCCTTTAGTCGCTCTAGTAAGTCCCTGTACCTAGCCAGCAGCTATTCCGATCTAGAATTTAAAACGTTATTAGTACCAACATGAATAACATACGTTGTGTCCTCAGAGGTTCCGTCTGTAAAATGGTCAACACTATTAGTTATAATTATCCTCCACCCCTGCACCAGGGTAGCAGTCACGGCGCCTACGAAGAGGGTTTCTTCTACAGAATTCCTCGAGCTGCCCTCGAACAATGGAATCACCAACCAACGAGTCGTATTTCCGGTTCATCAGCATCTTCGAAACCTAAAACAGAAAACTTATTGTTTGTTATTACTGGTAGACAAGTCTTAGGTTTTCTCAATGGGGTTCTATTACGCACTTGAACAAAGGGTTGGGAACTAGCGGAAGAGAGAGAGAGGGCTATTAGTACTATTTATATTATTAGTAGAAACTGAGGCAGGAGGGGTCGTAACTGGAGTCTCAAGGGATTCTAATTTTGCCGTCAGGAGCATCACCCTTTCTTCAAGCCTCACTCTGGCCTCCCTCCCACGTTCTAACTCGTTCCTCAGCACTTCCATGCTTGAGCACCACCTGCAAACTAACTGTTCATTATTATTAACCAAAGTAAACGCGTATAATATATATATATATATATATATATATATATATATATATATATATATAGGGTGAACCAAAAGTAGGTGGACAGTAAATGATAACGTTTATTTTGAGAATACATATTTAATTTTTTTGTATACTATAATACAAAATAAAATTTAAATAAATTTAGTTATAATATTTAATATAATATAACACAAACACCATAGTTATAATGAACACCATAGTTATAATATAATATAACACAAACCGTATTCAACCTACTGTCCACCTACTTTTGGTTCACCGTGTATATATATACATATACAGTAATATACACACACACACACACATACTGTGTGTGTGTATATATATATATATATATATATACACAAGATGTTTCATAAGTCCGGCATCATGGGAGAAATTCATATTTTTCTATTTCTACAAACCATAATTCATATTTTTCTCTTTCTACAGGCCATAATGTCTGTGAGCAAGGAAGAACGAATCCAGATAATTCTACTCATACGAAATCGGAGTCAAAGAGAAGCCGCTGCTGAATTTAACAGACTGCATCCAGACCGCGAGCCAATAACACAGAGTTGTGTTAGCAGACTTGTTGCAAAGTTTAAGGAAACATGATCCATAGAAGATAAACCACGCAGTGGACCTTCAAGGAGGTCCACTGACGATGATACAGCGACTGCTGTCCTGGCTCATTTTAACAGAAGTCCCAATAAGTCTCTTCGGCGATTGTCCGCCGAGACAGGAGTGTCGAAAAGTAGCATCCATCGCATTTTTCATGCTCACAAATGGCATCCATATAAACTTCAGATCCTACAGAAATTAAGCGAAGATGATCCCGACCAGCGGATGGAATTTTGTGAATGGGCTACGGAACAATATGCTCGGGATGCCAATTTCTCGTCCACCATTCTGTTCAGTGACGAGGCTTTTTTTTATGGAAATGGTGTGGTAAATCGACAGAACACCCGCTACTGGTCTCAAAACAACCCTCACTGGTATACCCCTTCAAAGGAACAAGGTGCATCTCGGGTGATGGTATGGTGTGGCATTTGGAAGGATCGCATCATAGGCCCCCTCTTTTTCGATGAACATGTCACTGGAGGCACCTACCTACGTATGCTCAAGGAAGAAGCATTTCCCAGTGTCATGAACGAAGAAGGAAATTTCCCAACATGGTTCCAGCAAGACGGCGCTCCTGCACATTACAGCACCCAAGTAAGGGAATACCTGTAGGAACAATTCCCTCATCATTGGATAGGACGTCGAGGGCCTGTGGAATGGCCAGCTAGAAGCCTGGATCTCACGCCACTAGATTTTTATCTCTGGGGCCACTTGAAAGCGCTGGTATACGCAGAGAAAATTAGGAGTGTTGAACATTTGCGGCAGCGCATTATTGGGGCACGTAACACCATTACTCCTGACATCATTCACCATGTGCTTGCTGACTGGGTATCACGTCTGAATTTGTGTATTGAAAACAATGGTGGACATATTGAGCACGTTCTGTAAATAAAAGCTTTTGTTTTGCCTTTTTTTATTATTTTTCCTATGATGCCGGACTTATGGGACACCCTGTGTATATATATACACACACATAAGGATGGTTTTTCTGTCAGTTTGCGCTCTGCCTCAATTTCTTCCCTCGTTGGAGTTTAAGACAAATCGAAACAATAAAAAAAAATGAAGCCGTTACTTATTTATCGACTGTACACATTAGCATATTCTTTTTTATATATTTATAATTATGGATATTTATGATGTATGTGGTCTCATCTGTGTCTTTCCATTATTATAATATTTACTCTTAATTAGGTGTATGACCTGTCTGTTAGTAATTGTCTTCTTTTTTTTTTCAGTCATTCATTTAACTGCTCTGAAATTTGACGTTTCTGTATCCAATGAGTCTGAATCGGACCAGTTTTCTTCTCTCGTAAATATCATAATTAAGCGCAAGTAGTTCTTTTTCTTTCCACATGATTTCATTATCTCAAGTACCCACTCTTTCTCTCTCACGTTTTCCCAAGTCTTACGCGTGCCCGCTGCCCATTGGAATGACCGATTTTATAACTACGAACCGTTTTGATAAAAATTTGCATTATTAATTTCTCAGCGACCTCAACGCAATTTGACGAAGGCCTCTCTCTCTTACCACTTTTAAACAGTAACATTAGAAACCTTGCTAAATATCATCACAATCTCAAAGACACTAACTTTAAAAACAATATTTGCGTAATTATGGCTCACAGAAACTGATACAAGGACCATACAAACAGCTTTTTTCGCTTTTCCTTACAGATAGAAAGGACGTGACATCCGAATTTACAGAAAAAATGCCATCAAATGCACAAAATTTAACTCGCTCTGTATTATGAAACCTCGCATCGAAACGTGTAGGAATTCTCACCCTTTATGGACGACTGGGTTGAATTTGTAGAGTTTTAAATACATGCATTCATAATTCAACTCTACAAAAAACTCCGGCGTCAAAGGGTTAATAAAGTATATTAGCAATATATAGACCACCTAACGGAAGCGTAAATAATTATACCGGGTGTGTATAAAGTAACGCAAGTGAAGATAAATCAGATTTGAATTATATTAACGCAAGTGAACATGGACAAGTAATATTTATTACATGTACTTTATAACTGTTTATTCGATAAGTTAAAAATAAACAGGTTGAAACTATTTTAAACCAGTTCAAATCGGATTTGTCTCTTCACTCGCGTTATTTCATGCACACCCTGCATAGCACCTTCCCAGATCTAATCAAACAACTGTCTGAAGAAGCTTGCGCACCTTCATCAATGGGAATTTTAATATAAATTTAGTAAAAATAGGAACTGAATGCAGCGTCAATACAATGATTACCCAAGGCTACCCGACCTATTTAACTTGACCAACATCCCCTTCAAACGGACCTGACCATCGACCACGTATGGTCTGATATAGGACCACAAAACGTAGGTGATACAGGAATACTTCTTGCAGGCGTAACTAACCACTTCCAAAGTCATATCACAATTAAAACAAAGGCTCACACCCTTAAAATACGCAAATATTACATTCCGAAGGCAAAGCTTACATAATCTGCTTGATAACGTAAAGCAGAGTTATGCACAGCGAGCTTCGACTCCACTGGTAACCTATATACAGAGTATTAACAAAAGTAAATAGACACCTTCGGTTTTTCCATAGTTTTTGATATAATAAAAGTCACTGAATAATAACTAATTTATGGAATCAATATACTGTATTTAGAATCGTGTTGCTTTCCTCTTTGTATTATGTAAAGTGACACACGTTCTGGCATTCCATTGATGATCTTTGACATTTTTTCTTGGGAACAATCATCGTGATGTCTATTTACTTTTATCAACCCTCTGTACACATATAAATAAATTTGAAAAGTTTCAGTAAACACTGTGGATCCCTTTCAATGAACCTTTTTCCATCATCAACAAATATATTCCTACTGTTAGAATAAGCAATCCCTGGTTAACTCCAGGTCTAAAAGTATCCAATAAACAAAAACAAAAAATATACAAAAATGTGAAGGAAGGTTTCCTTCCAAAATAAGTTTACGCTCACTATCGAAACAAACTTCACTCATTAATAGCAAAGCCAAAAGGTAATTATTATAAATGTAAATTCGAGAATTATAAAGGCAATCCCAAACAATACTGGATTATTTGTTTAAAAAAGAGATATTCATAAAAAACAATCAAATCTGTATACCAAAAACCTAATTAATAATGAACCCATTACAGACACAACAAATATAAATACTTCAACAATTTTTCATTGAAATGGGAGCTAAACCCGCGCCTAATATCCAACCCACGTCATGGTTTTTCGATACATCCCTACGGCCTCCCCTAACACACGCTTTCTTCTCGACACCTACAATGACATATGATTTAATAATTGAAAAATAAAAAACGAGCACTGAACAATTCCAAACAGAATTTATAAAGAATGCGCGAATTTAATCGAACCCTCACTCACAAAGCTCATTAACCTCTCCATTCAAAGTGGTATCTTCGCGGACTGCCTTATTTTTAATTCAGGTGATAAATCTTCCCCCTCAAACTACTGACCTATCTCCGCCCTTTCAACCATCATTGAACTATATGAGAAAGTAGTACGTAGTAGTAGTAAAATCTGAAGCAATGTCTCATGACATACTCTTAAAAAAAAAAAATTGAATATTACTGCTTACTGTCAAGATGATTCCGCTAATACCTGAGTAACAGGACCTAATTTATAATATACTTCTACTTCGCAGACAAGTTCCATACTCAACGGAGTGCCTCAAGGAAGCATTCTGGTGCCGATCCTATTCCTCTTCTACCTACGTAAATGACTTCTACCGATCACTGATTAACTCTTCTTGTTATCAGTACTCAGATGATACCAAAATAATCTAACGATAACCTATTACCACTCCAAACAACTTCCAACAATGAACTCCAAAAAACATTTATGTCTTAATGCCAACAAACTATCTTTAAATATTAAAAAAAACAGCTTCTATATTTATCACAAAAAGGAAACGACGAACTCCTCAAACCTAAATATAAATTACTGTATTTCCCGGCGTATAACGCGCACCCTAATTTTGAAGAGAAAATTTAGGAAAATAAAAATTTAGGAAAAAATATACCTCCTACCTCACTTCACATGTACAATTTTAACGAGTTAATTTTAACATGTACATGATTTTTGGAGTATTTTGGGGGAAAAAAAGTGCGCGTTATACGCCGGGAAATACGGTAAATCCCTATTAAACGAGTGCAGTCAGCCAAATTTCTGGGAATTATCCTTGACACAAACTTGTCTTTCAAAGATTAACAGTGAAGAGTTATGCAACAGATCAGCCAAAGT
This sequence comes from Bathynomus jamesi, assembly GCA_023014485.1. NCBI lineage: Eukaryota > Metazoa > Arthropoda > Malacostraca > Isopoda > Cirolanidae > Bathynomus > Bathynomus jamesi. Next base: position 169,560 of record JAJOZX010006256.1, on the reverse strand, counting down.
CTCATACATAATTACAAAAGTAGGTGCAGCACTCCAAAAACAAACCCTTAGATCAGTAGTTCTTAACTTTTTAGGCTGCGACCCAAATTTTAGCAGCGGGGCTAGCTCGGCGACCAGTGCCTTCAAACAGTTCACTTTTAATAGATAATAAATTAAATAATTAATGATAAAATGATTAGGGATAACAAATGAATGACAAATCAATGACCCAATCAAAATGGTTTGGCGACCCAGGGGTTAAGAACGACTGCCTTAGATCCATATACTCACATCTACAGTACTGGTATTAGTTTTTTTTATAGGAAGGAAGGGCAAAGGGCGAACACGCGCAAAAACGACCTCCTCCTCCCCGTGTCTCCATAGAGGAAAATAGCCAAAATCAAGTTCCAAGGTTTTCGAGATGCCTGGACACTCTGCGTTTGAAACATTGGCGGTCATAGACACGGGGAAAGATGGATTGAAGAAGATTGTTCCAGAGTTCATCGGTTGAGTAGATGAAAGTTTGAAGATACCGATTAACCCTTGCGGTATAGAGGTGGACAGAAAAAGAATGAGAATGTGTAGAAAGTCTGGTACTGCGTGCTCTCCTTAAAGGAGGCGGCATGCAATTAGGGAGTTCAGAAGAACAGTGTCCGTTATAATAGCGATAATAACGAGAGTGAGGCAACATTGCGGCGAAGAGAAAGGGAGAATTGATGACGGGAGGAATTGGCGTGGGAAATGATGACACGAAAAGCCTTCGAGTCCACCCGGTCAACTAGAGCTGTGTGGGTTGAGCCACCCCACACATGAGAAACCTACTCCATACAGGAACGGATAAGACCCCTGTAGAGATATAGGAACTGAGTCGGGGTGAAGAAACTGCGGATGCGGCACAGTACACCTAACCTCTTAGATGCTGTTCTGGAAAGAGAGTACACGTGATATTTCCAAGAAAGATCACGATAAAAGGATACGCCAAGAATATTAATTTTACTGATTTTGTTCTGGCTAACGCCACACGATTTTACTCAGTCTGGGAGAAGAGCTCTCTGCAGTAAAGGGTTAAGAGAATAGGAAGGGATTAAGTTGTATATTGTTGAAGGTAAGGGGATAGTCGTGTGGAGTATTGTGACGAGAAAACAGATGAAGGAACCGAGTTTTTGAAGCACAGAAAACCACAAGGTTCTCTCTGTCCCAATCAGATATAGTAGAAATATTAGAGGTCAGGTGCACCATAGCCGCCCCACGCGAAGCATAGCGTGAATGTTGAGAGAGACGCATTGTGAAGCGGGTGCAGGAGTGAAGAGTGGAATCATCTGCATAGGAATGGAGAGGACCAGTGGCGGCTCATCGGTAGGCATTGCGGAACTGCAGTACCCCTAAATTTTTTATTTACAATTGAAATAATCAAGAACAATATAAGGATGAGCTCACTGAATAACTTTTTCAATAGCTTTTGAAACTTTTATTCATTGCTCAATGCTCATCCTTTTATTTCAGTAATTATTTCAACCCGTTCTTAGAGATAGCACCCCTAGAATTTTTAGTCACGAGCCGCCACTGGAGAGGACAGAAGTGCAACTTAACAGATCATTGATAAATAAAAGGAAAAGAATGGGTGACAGGACAGAGTCCTGAGTAACACCACTGTTAATAGCTTTAGGAGAACAGTGCCATCTACAACCGCAGCTATAGATACTAAAAAGGAAATCAGATTTGAAGGCACAGATAGAAACCGAAAGAGGGGAGTTTGGAAATTAATGATTTATTCCAGACTATCAAAAGCTTTTGATATAGCTAGTGCAATAGCAAAGGTTTCACTGAAATCCCGAAAGGAGGATGACCAATATTCAGAGATATGCAAGAAGATCGCCAGTAGAGTGTCCCTTGCGGAACCCATACTGACAATCTGAAAGAAGATTGCGAGAAGAGAAGTGTCTAAGAATCTTCCTATTAAGGATACATTAAACAACTTTAGAAAGGCAAGAAATCAAAGCAGTTGGACGATAGTTGGAGGGTTGAGAGCGGTCACCCTTCTTTGGGACAGGCTGATTGAAAGGGAACTTCCAGCAGGAAGGAAAAGTACCAGATGATTGACAAAGACGAGTGTGTTTACCTTGGCAGGGTGTCACACAGAAGCGTAGTTCTTGAGAACAGGAGGGACAGATAGGGCAGAAGAAACATCTTTGGAAGAGCTTCTAATTTTAGACATAATTAAGTCGGAGGGAGGAGATAATGAAGGAACAGCACCGAAATCGTACAGGGTTGAGTTGGGGGCGGAAGTTAGAGCGAAGAATTCAGCTTTACAGAAGAGACGGCAACTGAGCCGTCGGAATGGAAGATGGAAAGTAGTAGTAGCAGTCAAGTTGTTGGAAAGATTCTTGGCTAGGTGCCAGAAAGAGCGAGAAGAATTAGAATTGGAAAGGTTTTCACATTTTTGTGGGATGAAGGAATTTTTGGCGATTCGAAGAACAGATTTTGCACGATTCTGGGCAGAAATATAACCAAAGTGAGAGCAGGAGTTGGATGACGACGGTACCTTCTGAAAGACTCCTCTCTGTTGCGGATAGCATTAAAACAAGGAAAGTTAAACCAAGGATTTTTTGCATTTGTAGTAGAAATAGAATATGAAATGTATGCCTCCATGCCCGAGAGAATTACCTCCGTGATGTGCTCAGTGCACTTGGAGGGACCATATACCATGTAAGCAGTAATCATTCCATGGAAAATCAGAAGTACTGCTTCAGGGTCTCCCAATCAACGGCGGCAGTGCCAAAGGATCCAAAGACCGAACTGGAGCGGTAGGACCGGAAACATATATAAGATTGTTGTCGGAGGAGCCCAGCGGAGAAAAGTTCGACAGAGTAAGAAGGATGAATGGTGAGAAATAAATTCAGAATGTTGTGCCTATCTCCAAGGCGACTGGGGATACAAGGAGGATGCTGTACAATCTGATCTAAGTCATTCAGGATAGAGAAGTTGTAATCTAGTTCATCAGGGATATCAGTGAACTGAGAGGAAAGCCGAAGGTGGTGGTGACCATTGAAATCTAAAATAGAGATTTCAGCAAAATGAGAGTGGGATAGAACGTATTACACTTTGGAAGCGAGGTAGTCAAAGAATTTTGGATAGTCAGTAGAACTGGGAGAAAGGTTGATAGCGTAGGTGTACCGTAAACCGGGGTGACTTCGTTTAAAATGCAAGTAAAAAGTTTACTATTAAATAGCTCCTAAATGAAATGAATAAACAAAACTCTCTTTGCATGAGAACATTCCCCCTCCTATTATTTCTTATTATTTCATTTAGGAGCTATTTAATAGTAAAACCTTTTACTCAGATTTTGTCCGAAGTCACCCCGGTTTACAGTATTTAGTTTGAGATTGACATGCACGTCGTACCCAGAGGGTGTAGAATTTGGAGGATTCAAGTTCGGGAATATGAGAGCAAGTTAGTTCGTTGCGTACATATACCCAACATCCACCTTTGGAGTAAAATTGCGTAAAAAGAAAGTATGAGGGTACAGAAAAGGGGTTGCTGTCAGTCATCCCAGACACCCGAGTTTCAGTGAAGAAAGGCCACGAATACTGCAGAAGTTTATGAAAAGCGAATCAGGCAGAGGCCCAGAACATCTCGAGTAGGCAGCAGCAGAACCAGCCTCACTGCCCGAGTCTGTGTTCCCGGTACCGGCAACAGGGGAGCCAGAAGTGGAAACACTTATGGTCTCCTGCCCAGGGGACTCCGAGGTTCTTGAGGTCGATACCATTTTTTTTTATTTTGAAAAGATTGTGTAGTATGTAAGATGCACTATGTGTAGTGAGAAATAGTGAAGGAAGCGTGTGTTTGAGAGCATGCTGGCCTACTCTCAGGGTCGGTGGGACACGGAACAAGATCAGCTAAGGAGGACAGCGACAGGAGAAACGGGAGTTCCAGCGCTCCCTGTCTTCTGCCTAACGTCCACATCCCCAGGAGTACTTCCCTGGTCGATTGGTGTCTACAGTCTCCTGCTTCCTGCTTACGGAAGCGCACAACAGTAATTAATTCAGCCATTGGTGGTCATGATAAAATGAATAATTAGGAGAACTTATAAGTCAAACAAGCATAATGAAAGAACCAACAAATTCCATGATTTCAATATTTTAAAAGTAGAAAATATTTGCAAACTAAACATCGCTCTCTTATACGTTTCAAATCATCAATAACACTGTTCCAGAAATCATTCCAAACCCAACACCATTTCGACAAAAGATAATCCAACACGTACATCAGAAAACCAAATTATATTCTAAGATTGCGCAACTAGATCTTTATACTTCACTGGAACCAACTTTTGGAACAACTTCCATCAAGAGACCAAAATAACACTAAACCGTTTCCATTAAAGTAAAAAAAATAAAATTCATCAAATCATACAAAACATAATAGCTCTATTCTTCACCTCTTTCTAATCTGACCCCTCCCCCCCTCCCACCTGTCTCCTTCTCTGTAAACACCACTTACAAGATAATTTTATTATTGTATAGCCACACACATTTTTGTGCAATGTCAAGGTATTTAATATTATCATATATATGGCTCTATATTCTAGAAAAAAGACTGAACAATCTTTGTTCAAGTAATACCAAATATTCATCGATGCATTCATAGTTTAAGTGGAAGTATGACGAGTTAAACATCTTTTCACATAGAGCATCATGTACGAACAGCTCGTAGCAACACATCCAAGAAAAGAAATAGGGGGCCAAAGTACTGACAAGGCTTTCGTACGTGGTTTATCACCACTGAAAGCAACGATGCTCTGTTAATCTAGTCAAAAAAACATCCATATCCGTATTCAGTTTATTGCAATTTTCATTAGTTTGTATTGCAGACACCTCCAGTTATTGTCAGTCCTGGCCTAGTGCATGATTCTTCATAAGCAAGAAGGATGAACAGCTGGGTGAACTAAGCGCCACCTGCCATCGACGGGAATTGAACTCGGGGCCGACAGATTCGTAGTCAGCGATGCTAACCACTACACCACCGAGGTAGTGCAATCAAAATTATTGATACCCCATTAGAAAATGAAAACCTATCCTGGTGGGGTATGAAATGCAAGCACCGTTTTCTGCCATTTAATAATGATGACAAGTAGAAAAACTAGATTATACGCATAGTAACTATAGGCAATTTATGAAGAGGAAGTAGTCTTATAGTTATATACAGTATAATTCACTACCTATAAAATAATTTCAAGATTATTCGCATCCCCTAAGTAGAATTGAACCATAACCACTCGTCCCTTTTCTGTCCGACTCTCTAACACAAGGGTTAATCGGTATTCTCAATCTTTCACCTATTCAACCGATCAACTCTAGAACAACCTTCCTCAATCCATCTTTCTCACTGTCTATGATCTCCAGTCTTTCAAACGCAGTGTCCAGGGATGTCGAAAACTTTGGACTTGATTTTGGGCTATCTCCTTCTCCTTCTATCTATGCGGGGAGGTGGTGGTGGGGGGTGATTTTTGCCGACATTCGCCCTTGGTCCTTCTTTCCTTCAGAAAAAAAATGCTTGAATGTAGGGATGGGTTCTTTTCGGGAAAGGGCTTATTCTTTCTTTCCAAAGAGTTTATTTTCATTTCATCAGTCCATCGTATTCGGGCCCAATTTTGCCTTAAATCTTTGAGTCCATCTCAATGGGACTCGAGTTATAAGGCCTATAAACTTGTATAATTTCTCCTCAAGAGGTAGGTCCTAACAATTTATCCAGACCCAATTAATAACAGACTTATAATGATCTGGAGGACGTACGATTTAACAGCAAATATCATTATCTATTTGCGGATGCAATTTCTCTCTTTGATTTGTGGAAGCGTCTTTCCTTGCTTCCCGTTTAATACTGATAAACTACAGACATTTTCATCCAAATATTTTAAGCAAATTTCTCGGTGTTGTTTCCATTTTTAACAGACGGGGTTTCCTTTCAGGAGATACGCAGTAAAGTAAACCTTAACTTCAAACACGAACTTTTACATAAACGATCAATTTGATTTCAAGCTCGCTTATTGGATGTACGGAAGTTAACTTTTCTTTCTAAAAACTTAGAATAAAAGGTAAACGTTTCGTTACCCTGAAGATGATTGATCGTAAAGACATTACTTGCATATGTCGACAACTGTTGCATATTTGTAATTACGTTTGGAGAAAATCCCTGTAACGTGTTGATTCCATGCTCAAGTGCTTTCCAAGACTGTGCGACAGCGTCGGAAACCCTTCTTCGTTAATGTTAATGAGGTCTTAACACGAAAAAAAAGTTTATTAGATGAGCAAGTTTTGCTTATCGTTGATAACAAGGTTATCTTTCTTTATCTAAACAAATTTTTATGTACAATAAATTTAGGTGCACGTTTCAGCTAAAGAATTTTCGACTGCCAGCAGAAATAAAAAGATCTGAAACATTCAGAGTTTATAGAAATAAGTCATGCTGCGGTTCTTTATAGAAATGCATACATTTTAGCTTTTGCAAAATGGCGTCGTAGAATTTCATTACTGAAGGTCCTTCTTTTATCGTTTTATTTGCATTTTTGTTGAATTCGGAGCATCTTTTACGGGAGTTCAGTCGGATCAATTATTATTTAAAAAATTTTTACGTTCCGTTTTCATTTTGTTTTTTTTCGGTTTTTGCGCTCTAAATTTTCTTTTAGAAAATGTCTTTGATAATAAATTTTTAAACTCCTTTTTATCCTGTTGGTTTTATTATCATTTTTAAAACTTCAATTTGCATAAAAAATACCAGACTTATACAAAGTCTCCTTTTTTTATTTGATTAATTAAAATTTATGTGAAGCATTCGACCTTAAGGTCTCGGACATCCATTAGTTTTCATTCCTCTTGAGAGAGAATACAATTAGTTGAGGAGTTATAAATATATTAAAAATTTCGGGGGTAATATTATCTTGAAATTTAATTGGTTTTCTTGATCCCGTAGAGCGGATAAAGACGACTTGGATTAAAAAAGAATGATAATGGAAAAACTGTCTCTTTAATTAGTTAAAACTAAGACCCCCCTCCCCCTCCCAAAATGGTGATCACCTCTTCCTGATTATGTAATTAATATTAACCAAAAAATTCTAACAACAATACGTCCCTTAATATCGCGTTCATATCAAATGTTATTCAATATCGTTTATACAATTTTTATTTATTTTGAATTTTCAGGGCCAGAGAATAAAAATCACTTCCAGACAATCGTACCACTTTGATTTTAATAAAAAAAACGGTTATAAACGTATTCAAAATACGAGTGAACTTTCGAAGGAATGCCAAACTGTTACCAAATATTCCAAACAGAAACAACAGACATAATGAAAAAACAGATCACCGGAAGATCAGGCCCCCAGCCTTCTTTAGTTAGCCTTATAAGGCTAACTAACGAAAATATCACGACTTAACCTAACCAATCGTCAAGGGCGTACAGTTGACCTAACGATTGGTTAAGTTAAGTCGTGATATTTTCGTTAGCTAGCCTTATAAGGCTAACTAACGAAGGCTGGGGGCCCTGATCTTCAGGTGATCCGAAAAAAACAAACAATATGAAATGATAAACACGACACGATATAATATATACACGCTAGCTCTAGCGCCCATAGCTCAATTGGGTAACACCGTTTCCTTAGAAGCCAAGTGAACACACCGAAGTCGGTGTTTCGACTCCTGATGGTGCTAGTAAAATAAGAGTTATTGTAATGGGCAGCATTAGTTTGGCCTGAACAGTATGCCACTTTCTGACCCTTCTCACTGATTATTACAACATAAACACCCCCGTGACTAAACGAAAAACGTGAAATGGATCAACGAACCAACCAACCATTTCGGTGTTTCATACAGATTCATATACTCTAAAGATAGGTATTGACTGGAAAATTTAACTATTATATTTTGTATTAACGTTAGATTTTCTTTATCTAACCTCTGAATCATCGTCTATCATTATTTTCTAATTTAAATTTAGTTATAAATAAATATGAGTATAATTTCCTTTTCAAGTAACTTGGTTAAAATTGTTATCACTCACTCACTCACTCACTCACTCACTCACTCACTCACTCAGATTGATTGATTTAGGCCCAGTTATAATCATTATGGACTTATTTTTTAAATAATTACGTAAACATTTATTTTATTAATTTGTTGAGGATGATAATTTAGAGTTAAAGATATTTTTGTACGTGTTCTTGGTTACCTTACGAAAGTGCGACAGTCTTTAGGATAAATACTATGTTCATCGCGAGAAGAATGTGCGTGTAGCGACATTAGCGGTTTCACCTAGTTTCAATTTTACTTTTCACTGAAAATCAATGAAGGTTATGTTGTGTGTTGTTAAGTTAGTTTAGGTTAATTGAGTGTTTTAAATTAGGTTAAATGTTGGCATCCACAAGTGAATATGTGAAAAGAAAATGTCGCGGTTTCGTAAGGTAACAAGACGTGTGTGTGTGTGTAATTCAATTACGCGAATAGTTTTAATTACGGATTTAACCATATCGGAACAGAAAACAACTCTGTTTCGTTGTTGGGCACGCACATGTATGCACGACTCGGATTTCAACAGCTTCAGGAAACTGTCTTCCCGATTCCTCCTCGCTGTAGTTCAGCACATTATAAAATTAAAACTAGTTTGCAGACCCGTTTGCATTCTTACCTCCGAGAAAAGCTTCTTTGGCGAGTCTCATCCTGACAAATTGTTATTAGCTTTCATTACCTCTAACTGACTATTTCTGTAGGAGCGATTCTAGGTTATGCACCAGATGCTAATTGCAGTCGTCAGATGGCTCTTCGATTCATTTTATGAACATTTGTCACCATTTGATATTAAGCTTACTTATATTAAACAACATGCTTAATTTTCAAAGTCAGAGCCGGTAGTAGTAGCAATTCAGTGGATAACGCCATTTCCCTGTCAGCGAAGTGAAGACGCTGAAGTCAGGGGAGAGGGGAATTCGACTCCATTGGTACTAGTAATAATGAGCCACGAGTTAGCATAATGGTCCGCATTAGTCCAGCCTGAGCACTATACCAGTTCCTGACCTTTCTTACTGATAATTATTAATGTTTTCAAATCTACAATTTGTGTCTGCAACTCTAAGAGTAATTTTAGAATCTACAATATAATTACGATCATGCAAATGAACTCCAATTGATTGATCTACAGTAGGAAACATTCTAGAATACTGCTTCATTACTCAAACACTTTAAAATATTCAGATAAACTTACGATAATAAAAAATGTCTATTAGTTTTACATCAATACAGATAATATGTATTATTTAGAAATGTGTTTTTAAAGCGATAGACAATGTTTCACAAAAGCCATTAACCATAAATTTGTCAGTTATTAATCCGTAATATGAGAATTCAAAAGCATGCTCTTTTAATTACAGGGTAACTACTCGTACTTTATGGGTAAACTATAATTGCTTAATGAGTATAAATCTAATATTTCAATATAGCTAAGCTAAATGCCAAACACAAATTACTGTTATAGACAACGGACATACTGAAATTTTACTCCCAGTCTGAAGTTTATTTCTTTCTTGTGCTGGAACAGAGGTATATTACAAATAAATCTAAGTAATAGTGTAATGTTACATTACATTATAAGTCATTTCAAGTATTTGGTTACTGTTGTTACAATGTAGTCTTAGTTTTTTATATGGACTTCATAATCAATCAGGAGGACGGCCAGGAATTGGCATAGCGCTCAGGCAATGCGGCCCATTGCACTAACTCCTAGATAAATATTACCAGCTCCATCGGGATTCGAACCCCCGAATTCAGTGTCTTCACTTCGCTTATAGGGAAACGGCGTTACCCACCGAACCACGGGCGCTGGCTCCATATGGAGTGATGGAAAACGATAAAATTCAGACGAGGTATTGAATGCAGATCAGCGGTTCGTTTTGTATTTGAATGGAATTGTTCTCAAATTTTAAGATCAGATAACTTAAAGGATTATTGTAGGGGTTGCTTCTTTTCTCATATCAACAAAACCAAACCGTCGGAGGGTGACCAACAAAACCAAACCGTCGGAGGGTGACCAACAAAACCAAACCGTCGGAGGGTGACCAACAAAACCAAACCGTCGGAGGGTGACCAACAAAACCAAACCGTCGGAGGGTGACCAACAAAACCAAACCGTCGGAGGGTGACCAACAAAACCAAACCGTCGGAGGGTGACCAACAAAACCAAACCGTCGGAGGGTGACAACAAAACCAAACCGTCGGAGGGTGACAAACCAAACCGTCGGAGGGTGACAAACCAAACCGTCGAAGGGTGATCGACAAAACCAAACCGTCGAGGAGTGACCAACAAAACCAAACCGTCGAAGGGTGATCGACAAAACCAAACCGTCGAAGGGTGATCGACAAAACCAAACCGTCGAAGGGTGATCGACAAAACCAAACCGTCGGAAGGGTGATCGACAAAACCAAACCGTCGAAGGGTGATCGACAAACCAAACCGTCGAAGGGTGATCGACAAAACCAAACCGTCGAAGGGTGATCGACAAAACCAAACCGTCGAAGGGTGATCGACAAAACCAAACCGTCGAAGGGTGATCGACAAAACCAAACCGTCGAAGGGTGATCGACAAAACCAAACCGTCGAAGGGTGATCGACAAAATCAAACCGTCGAAGGGTGATCGACAAAACCAAACCGTCGAAGGGTGATCGACAAAACCAAACCGTCGAAGGGTGATCAACAAAACCAAACCGTCGAAGGGTGATCGACAAAACCAAACCGTCGAAGGGTGATCGACAAAACCAAACCGTCGAAGGGTGATCAACAAAACCAAACCGTCGAAGGGTGATCAACAAAACCAAACCGTCGAAGGGTGATCAACAAAACCAAACCGTCGAAGGGTGATCAACAAAACCAAACCGTCGAAGGGATGATCAACAAAACCAAACCGTCGAAGGGTGATCAACAAAACCAAACCGTCGAAGGGTGATCAACAAAATCAAACCGTCGAAGGGTGATCAACAAAACCAAACCGTCGAAGGGTGATCAACAAAACCAAACCGTCGAAGGGTGATCAACAAAATCAAACCGTCGAAGGGTGATCAACAAAATCAAACCGTCGAAGGGTGATCAACAAAATCAAACCGTCGAAGGGTGATCAACAAAACAAAACCGTCGAAGGGTGATAAACAAAACCGTCGAAGGGTGATCAACAAAACAAAACCGTCGAAGGGTGATCAACAAAATCAAACCGTCAAAGGGTGATCAACAAAATCAAACCGTCAAAGGGTGATCAACAAAATCAAACCGTTGAAGGGTGATCAACAAAATCAAACCGTCGAAGGGTGATCAACAAAATCAAACCGTCGAAGGGTGATCAACAAAATCAAACCGTCGAAGGGTGATCAACAAAATCAAACCGTCGAAGGTCAGATGAGGCACGCACTCCACAAATGCGGAAAAGACGACGTAAATTGATTTCGTTTTCATCCAAATACCCAAGTGCTTTTAAGTCGATGGAATAGCTAAGAAATTAAAAGTAAAATGGATACCATCTCAGTAACTGAAAGAATCCGTTTGGACGATCAATGTGTGTAATTTGGATGGTGCACTGAGATAGATAGATAGATTTGATTACACAACCAACAAAACAAACATGGTTATCCATTTGGCCAAACCCAAATGGTTAATCTAGCCATGCTACGATTGCATTAATAATCAAATGAGTTACCAGAAAAATGAACATACTTAGCGTGATTAATCAAGGCATGGTTAAATTAAACATTTGGGTTGTATGGCAAATAGTAAATTGTGTATAGCGGGTTGACAAAAGTAAATAGACACCACAAAAGCAACAGAATTCTAAATATATTAATTCAATAAATTTATTATTATTTATTGACTTCTTATAAAATTTAAAACTATGGAAAAACCGAAGGTGTCTATTCACTTTTGTCAACTCACTGTATTTGGTCATAACATTTTTTTTAAAGTTTATTTTATTGTAAAATATATAAAAAACAGAAATATACTATAATACGAGGCCGAACAAATGGGTGGTGAGTGTTATATACTGTATGTAGTGTTGGAATAATGCTTGATTTAACAGCTATTTGTATGAAATACAATATGTATACAGTATTAACACCTTCAAGATGCTTTTTCAAGCTTATCATCATTAAGCTAATGTAACGTATATTTCAAAAGGGTTCATTTTAACTCATTCACATCTGAACACTGTTCATATTTTAATTCCAATATGATGTTTATATCAGCGTGATGTTCGTCTAACATGTATGTTGTACTATGCATAATAGCGCTCGGATTATAAGTAAACAGATAAACATCAAACCTACTGCTTTTAGAAACTATCATTATTTCTGGAATATTAAGTATAACACTATTGAAGTCATAGCGGAGTGAAGTGGTAGAGGACCGTACATTGTGAAATACTTTATAAGAGTCGAGTCCGTGATACAGAAAAAAATTGCGAAGAAGTGTTCAATAATCCCAGTTGGAGGGAATCGAACTGTCATAAAGAGAGGACTGTATTAAATGAAATGGATGAGGATTTCAAAATAAGGACCTGAACATGGTAGTCAGTAGGGGGGCTACGACACCTACATGATCGATCCTTGTAAAGCACTCGACGGACAAAACTCGACATGTCGAGGGTTTGGCTTTCACCGTGTAGTGGACAAGACTGTGTCGTCTTTCAGAAATATCGTAACTGAGTCGGTGTTTAAATTTTTGATGCGCGCGCGCACACACGCACACACACACACACACACACACACACACATATTTACTGAACCTCTATTTCATTTCAATTTATCGTCAATATAACAAGCAATTGCTATTAACCAATTAGAAGAGGAAGAGGTGTAGGGAAAAGGGGAAATATAACCTAAAAACAGAACAGGAAACTGCTTTGAAGAGCAATTCATGATAAAATAACTCAATAATATTAACAGACTTGTCACAGAAACAAAACACAAAAAAATTAAATCAAGTTTCATAAGTCCATGAGACATTACTGCAAATATTAAGTCGGTTAATTTCAATATTTCTTTATCTGTTAATTTATTATTAAGTTTATTTTGAAAGATGTTTCTATAAGGGGTTTTGCTTATAATAATTATTGAGTCTTTTACATACAAAGTGTCTATTTAAGGAAGGAAAATTATGAAGTAGCTGAAACTACGAACATTAACCCATTAAAGACCACTGGTAGATTTTTCTACCAGCAAAATCCGTTTTAAATTTTTCTGGTCCTCAATGGGTCAAGTGTGAATACACAGTATATCTAGGTGTAAACACACGAAAGGCCTTGGATTCGTTTTATATATTTTCCTGTGGGTGTGTAACATTTATTAATTTCACTCGTTTGTGAATTTCATCCACTACACACACACACACACACACACACAGTAAGAAGCTAGTGTAACATACGAGGCGTCGCGCGGCACAATAACGAATGAGCCAAAACAAAATTGAGGAAAATGGCTTTAAAGTTTGTGAAAGATTAAATACTCGTAACTTTATTAAAATAGATGGAATTCGATGATTTTTTTTATTTTGTAAGTAATTTTGTGAACATTAAATGAGGGAATGATTAAATGATAAAATCAAACTTTATAAAAAATGGACGAATTTTGATTGTTTTTGTTACATTTTTCCCTTAATTTTATGGCGATTAAATTGGTGAATATAAAAATGAATAAAAGTATGACCTGGTTTACGATGGAGGAAAGATTGAAGTTTACTATGGCATATAGAGAACGGATTTTCGTCCGTTTGTTGATTCGTCATTGTGACGCGCGACGCCTCATATATTTCAAAAGGGTTCACAATTTGACAGACTCGTGCAGTTTTCCCATTGTTCACTCGCTTATAGGGTTATTGTTGAAGCGACATGGAAAAAACACACTTGTACGTCAAATGTAGAGCTACGCAGAACGCCAACTTTCCCTTTGTGGACGTTGAAACTCTAAATGAAGCTCAAATGCGAGAACAAATTATAGCAAATTCATCTTTTTGATGAAAAGTGCCCCTTCGTCGGGTTAGAATATAGGTGTGTATTAGTTGTCGTTATTTCTTGGGATGAAAGGCTTAAAGGAAATTCAACATTTCTCGAGGGGAAAACCTCTTTAAATTTGATGTAAAGTACGTGCATGAATTAATGCGACAATGTCTTGATTGCATGAAAACAATGATCGGTGGCCGAAATTGAATTTTAAAGTAAGTATTTTGCATACACACAAACGAGTACACAAACATCTTTCCCTCATATGAAGGAGGTTTTTTTTAGTTTTTTTTTTTAGTATTCTCGAACTCTTTAAAGCCATCATCAGTATTTGCATTGTTTTTCAGTGGCATTGATTTGGAACTTTATTTCCGGAGAAGAGAATAAAATGTGCACTGAAGTTTGAGTGCAGAGAAAGGAATATTAAATCAAAAGTTACAAAAATAAAAAATTTCTCTAAGGAAATCAAACCTCAATCAATGGTCTGATTGAGGCTCTGTCGCGAACAGCAATTCGGAACTACTTCAATAAAAAATCTCGTCGAAAATCTAACTGTGGAAAAAAAATATATATATTTTTTTAAATTATTGCGTAACTGAGCAATTACAGATGGTAGATTTCTGAGAAAAATCTGCGGCACTGAAAAGTACAGGGTGTCCATAAAGGTCCAACATCACAGACAAGGTTACCGACTACAATTTTTTTTTATTTCTATCATGCTAAATGTTGTGGGCGTGATTGTATAATGGTTTTAATTTTTCATTATTAAGGTAAGGCAAAATTGATGTTCTTACGAATAAAATTAAATCATGAACCGAGATGGTGAGGACTAAGTTTTCGAAAGGGTTTAAAAAAAAGGTCTACAGAGATTTGTTCTATTGTGGGTTTAGTTCTGTTTTAGCCCATGGTGGGCGTGCATAGATGCGGCTGTGTATATATACTACTTCCTTCTCCTCCTCCAGAACTACGACATTTTCATTCAAATTTGGCGAGATATACATGATTACTCTGATTTTTGGGAATATTCGACTGATTTTAATTCATAATTTTTATTTATTTGTCTAAAAAGAAAATATCTTTTATAAGACTAGAAAAGTGATTCAACTTTAACTTAAAACCATTTGACTAACACGTGGTTATGGGGGTTTACTTTAAAGGTTGTTAGGTTAAAGTTAATCTAGGTTAGGTTTCATTTTTATAAAGACAAGATAAAGGGTTGATGTCACAGTTTGGTAACACAAAAAGTGTGCGCGTATGCGTGGTGAGGGGAGGAATTAAGACTACAATACTGTACATAGAATCCATAGTGACACTGCGCACTGGAGATTTCTTCTTTTTCTGCGACTGAAGAGCAAAAAGAGGCCTAAATATTAAGTCCACAAAGCATTCGACACAGACACAGTACAGAATAGGGCGTTTTACAACATTTGATACAATTAAAGCGGATGAATTGTGGAATACATCGATAGCAACAGTTATTTTCCACTGCTGAAAGTTTCTTTATACTCAGAATAGAAGAGCAGCGCATGAAGGAAAAAAGAAGAAGCACGTTTGACTTCCGTATGACTGGTTCTGAATGCGATTCAATTTCAGAGTTTTAAAGAAACTTAGAATAGGAATTTCTCCAATATTTCATAAACATCAAAACCTAAACAAAACAATTAATATTAGCGAAGCAGGTACTTGTAGGTTATCTCCCCCCCCGACCAATTTCGACAGAATATTTTCGTTAAAACTAACGAAAATATCACGACATAACCTAACCAATTATCAAGGGCGTACAGTTGATCTATTATTAATTATAACATTGTTTGTTTCTGGAATAGTATTTACTATTTACTAATAGATCAACTGTACGCCCTTGGTAATTGGTTACGTTAAGTCATGATATTTTCGTTAGTTTTAACAAAAATATTCTGTCAAAATTGGTGTGGGGGGGGGGGGGGGGATAACCTACAAGTACGGCGAAGCATTTTTTTCTTTGTATTCCATTACAATTAAGACTCATTTCTCTTTCTTAACAACAACGATAACTACTTTTAAACTTAGTTTTAATGGAGTGAAAATGAACCGCTATGCAAACATTACTTATTTTCATCGTTCACATCATTTTTTTACCTGATTATATTCTTGTATCACATGTTGACCGCTCTGCAAAATTAAAAAAAAAGATATACTAAAATATGCAAAATAAGTTAGCTGACAAGAAACTTCCAAAAATAAAGTTTAAATGTGTTACGTACTTATTAAAACGGCAAATTAATCATAATAAATATTTCCATGCTTCCTTTAAGAGTAAAATAAACTGCAGGAATTATAGACAGAGAAAAACTTACAAAAAGGGAATGTAAGGTTTAGAAAATTCAAACACAAAAATTAACAACTATTATTTGAAATTAAATGTGAGCTTTTTTAACTTAAGTTTTTATATCGCTGGTTTGGAATTTAATTTTTTTTTTGCAGCCATACTACAGCTATATTCCAAAGATGACCAATGGTTTAACGTGAAACCACAATCCAGTCAAGGCTGGGACAGTGGAAAGGACCTTGATCACTTAAAACCTGAAGGAAGAAAGTTCAAATCCCACGGGATTCGAACCAACAACCTTCAAATTATCAGCCTGGCGCGGTATTTACTGTAGACTGTCCTGAAGGGTATGACTTTTTATAAAAGGTACATTTACTTAATCATAAACTTAAACTAGAGGTTAGTTTAATTAAAATGTAACAATTTTAGAATTACAGGATCACTATTTACCTTAATTACAGGGTATCCACAATGTTCACCCCAGTAAAATATCGTATTTCCCGGCGTATAACGCGCACTTTTTTTCCCCCAAAATACTCCAAAAATCATGTACATGTTAAAATTAACTCGTTAAAATTGTACATGTGAAGTGAGGTAGGAGGTATATTTTTTCCTAAATTTTTATTTTCCTAAATTTTCTCTTCAAAATAATTTTCTCTTCAAAATTAGGGTGCGCGTTATACGCCGGGAAATACGGTACTAACTGATTTTCGTTTTTCTTTCAGACCCATCTGAAATGTGTGATAGCAGCAACTCCAAAGAAGCTGCACGATTGAATCGGTCCTGGAAGTGTGCACAAATATTTTCAATGGTTTTGCCATTCCGTGGTCGCTCATAAACCCAAGTACTAGCCAATATCAATATGCGTTGTTTAATCGTATAGTTGCTGCTATCACACATTTTAAATGGGCCTGAAAGAAAAGCGAAAATCAGTTAGTATTTTACTGGTGTGACAAGACATTGTGGACACCCTGTACTTTATCTGTTTTGAACGACTGAAGCATCTGAAATAGGTATTTACTAATGCAATGTGTAAAATGAATGCGAAATTCGACCTTTAACTTCTCCACCTTTGCTCATATATCACGATTTACCACTATACTCGTAGATTAAGATTCTCAGACTCAGAAACGAAGGTCGAATCTCTTAATAAAGCTTTATTTTAGCCTGTAAATAAAGTGGAACTAAATGAGGTATGAGAGGTTAATATCCTCATTTGAGAAGGGAGTCTGAGGGAATTCTGCCTTATCAGACTTTGAAGAGTTTAATGAAAAGTCGTTAAAAATAAGATAAAATCTATTAGAATTTAGGCTGTCGGCGCATGTTTTTAAAGAATGGCAAAATTCGAATAATACTGAATTAAATTGATTTCAACGAATTTTGTTTGTGTGCCAGACCACATCACGGAAAAGAAAGGAGTGTCCATTATGAGACATAATGCACTTTTGCACAAAGGAAAGAAGCGATTGATTATCAGATGTCGCTGCGAAACTCTTAACTGTAGGAGGACACTTAGATCATTAGAGGGCGCATAGTCAGATGGACAGCGATCGCACATTGTGACTCTTCAAAATCTACAGTTGGTGAATGAACAAACTCTTATGAAACTCACAGATAAGTGCACTTAACTATATTTTTGCTACTTTCTGCCACTTTAATGGACAAATAGACTGTAGGACTTTAAACTTATGTAACTTAGTAAGATAGTTTGAGTATCTCAGCAGGTAATGGTTCTCAGAGCCCCTTCAACAATATTTTTTTTCAATCCAAGAAAAATCCTTGGTCATATCTAAAATATTAAATTTTTTTTTCACAGAAAAAAGGTTTACATCAAATTAAAAGATACACTTCTGTTGAATAATAAAAAGGATCCTTTTATCTGATGCAATTTGTTTTATTTTTAAAAGCTTTAAAGAAAATTACATTTCGAAAATTTTTATTTTGAATTAATCGTGTGTGTGTGTGTGTGTGGTGTGTGTGTGTGTGTGTGTGTAATCATAAAATAATTAGGTTAGTGGAGTTTTTCTGAAAAAAAGTTAATTTGCAAAATGTTTCCTTCATGATGCAGCGAACACAATTCCTAAAATCAATTATTCTTCATTCATTTGGGGGTGGGGTGGGGACCATGGAAACGTGTATCCAAGTGCTTTGTATGAAAATTGTTTATTTGTTTTTAAAATTTAATTCAGTCTATATCATTAAAACAAACTCGCTCTTTAATGCGTAAAGATTTAATTGGATTTATTACGCTTTAAACTGGGCTGAAATTTTAAATATTTCATAATAAATGTAGTATATAAATAATTATTCTATTATTTTCTATTAAGTTTGTGGTTTGACATTTTTTAAAATCGAGACCACGCTCAGTAAACAAGGCCTCCAACTGCATGGAATAACCACTAAATTGCTGAAATTATACCACCACATTTCTGAATATTCCATTATTGTCTCACGATATATGAGGGGTCCCGCGTCTTAAGGTACCTAAGCGCTAAAATTAAAATTCGTCAGAAATCGCCTCCAAAGTTCAGCAATATTCTGGCAATAGTATCTCTGTTATTAATTGAGCTAGAACGTTCATTTTTGGCTAAATTAGAGTTCTAAGTATGCTAATGAAGATGTTGAGTTTTTGGAATAGATTTTCATATTTAATATTTTATATATATTTTTTAAATTTTTTGATTTTCTTATGCCGAACTTTGGGTGAAGTTTTGGCTGGCGATAGAGGTGAAAAAAGTAGTTCGCTTCATAAGGTTTTCAACCATATTTCTAGTGTCGTAAGGTCATTATAACCCAAACCACGCGATAGAGGAAGGGTGAAAATAGTGATATCCATCAAAAACACGTTTTCGCCTGTGGTGGCGCTTAGGTACCTTAAGACGCGCGACCCCTCATATGTTTTTGACTAGCTAATAGGGTGGATCGATTTTACATTTTTTTCGAGTTCCATATTCTAATAAAGACAAAAACTTGCGCATGCATGAGAAAATAGCCTCTGCAAAATTTTAGCTTAATAGGTAATCATCTTCTGCCCCCGGCAGAGCGATGAAAATCATATTTTAGTAGTCAAAAACATATTTTTAAACCCTAGCCTAGAGTCATAAAATTTTGCGTGTGTGTTATTTCATGCCTAAGCAACGATATAAATGCTATGGGAAATATATAAATGCATTATTTAAGACAAAGAGCCGATCTGAAAATATGTATAATATACATATTTTCAGATCGGCTCTTTGTCTTAAATAATGCATTTTATATTTCCCATAGCATTTATATCGTTGCTTAGGCATGAAATAACACACACGCAAAATTTTATTACTCTAGGCTAGGGTTTAAAAATACGTTTTTGACTACTAAAATATGATTTTCATCGCTCTGCCGGGGGCAGAAGATGATTACCTATTAAGCTAAAATTTTGCAGAGGCTATTTTCTCATGCATGCGCAAGTTTGTGTCTCTATTAGAATATGGAAATCGAAAGAAATGTAAAATCGATCCACCCTACTAGCTAAAGCATAAATATGTCAAAAGACTTTTGTAGTTGTTCAATAAGTCCGGACTGTCAGACACGAATAAAGTGACAGTATTAACTAGTTAAGAACTCTATTCACTATTAGTCATATGGGTCAATTTTATGCAGTTTTCAAATTCACTAATTAATTACCTGGTTGGTTCTTTCTTTCTTAAAAATAAACTGGATTACTGGAATTCAACATTGCGTCACTCTTTTATTTAGCAAACCAGAAACATAAAATACCGTTCTGGTTTCGCGTATAAAACATAAATTTTGAATTTAAATTCATAACTTAATTGGGAAACATCTCAACAAAATTTGCATTCAGTAAATGTGTAACATTCATTAAAAAAAAAAAAAATTCTCAGCGGTTGAATAGAAAGGTCGTCGTAAAATATGCTTATCAGTTAAATACGCTTGAGTGTAGGAAACATGAAGTTATTTATATAAAGAAAGAAAAAAAAGATTTCCAGATATGAAATATATCAAAATAAAAAAAAATTAAATTTGCAATTTTGATATAATTGAAATGCAATCGACAATTACTAAATGGTTCCATAATCGAAATTAATTTCAGTTTAGAAGTGAATGTTGTACAGATTTATATTAAATTTATAGGAAATCTAAATATATACATGCGTGTGCGTGTGTGTGCGTGTGCGCGCAATAATAATGAATTACTGAGGGTAATAAGGATTTACGCTATTAAGTTCGATGAAGCTTTTGCGAATAATAAACTGGAAATGAATACATATTGTAAAAACTGGAGTTTTAATTTTGCAGTGTAGATTTATAATAAAAGTAAATAAAGAGTGTCCACATTACATATAGCATATTCAAAGAGAGTAATCCCATTAAATAATAAGGTTCGTTTGTATATTTAGGATTTTACGTTGTTGTGATATTTATACGAGGGTAATTCAATAAGTATCCGCACTTTTTATTTTCACAATTTTATTTTCACATCTGATAGATTATAAACACATCACTTCTCAACATAGTTTCCCTGTTTCTCAATACACTTAGTCCACCGATCTACGAGCTTCCTAATGCAATCACAAAAGAATGTTTTTGGCTGTGTGCGTAGCCAGTCATGCACCGCCTCCTTCAGGTCATTATCGCCTTGGAATCGCTGACCTCTCAAAGCGTCTTTTAGTGGTCCAAACAGGTCTGGACTGTAGGCTGGATGGTCGAGAACTTCAGATTTAAGTTCTTGAAGGCATTTTCTAGTCTGTGCAGCGGTATGAGGTCGCGCATTGTCGTGTAACAGAATAACACCTTCCGACAATCTCCCTCTCCGTTCTGTGCGAATTGCTTGCTTTAACTCATTCCGAAGCATGTCAGAATACGATGCACTTATTACTGTAGTTCCACACTCTAGATAATGTTCAAGGATAGGGCCTCGTGTATCCCAAAACAGTGTTAGCATAACTTTACCTGATGACGGCTGCGCTTTGAACTTCCTTGCAACGGGAGATGTTGGATGCTTCCATTGCATGCTCTGTCGTTTGCGTTCTGGTTCATGGATCCAGGTTTCATCTTCATCCAACTTCATAAGGTCCTGTACATAATCGTTGGTTAAAGCCAACTATTATGTACAGGACCTTATAAAGTTCGATCACTAGTAAAACTGCAGCACAATGGCAGAAGGAAGCGAGTTACAATCCAATTTATGTATCATACTTGTGTGAACATGGCCGGGCAAAAATCAAGTTTTTGTCAATTATCAGAGGATGTCATTAAACGAAAGCGCTTGAGCACTATTTCGTGTTTGACTTTCCTTCGTAGTTATTTTCATCATGTATATTATTCACGTGCTACTTTCGTGAAATAATTTTCATTTTATATATATATATATATATATATATATATATATATATATATATATATATATATATATACAGGGTGTCCCGTAAGTCTGGACCCATAGGGAAAAATAATAAAATTACAAAATAGTCCAAAAATTTATTACATAATCTGTTCAAAGTGTCCGCCGTTGTGTCGCACACATAGTTGAAGACGCAATCTCCACTGCGACAGCACTTTCTGAATCACAGTCGCAGAAATTTCTTGACACGCCTCCACAATGCGTGCTTTAAGGTGGAAAATGTCCTGAAGTTTGACCTCGTACACTTTGGCTTTCAAGTGGCCCCACAAATAAAAATCATAATAAAAAATAATAAAAAAATAATAATAATAAAATAATAATAATAACAATAAAAAAAATATTATAAATCCCTATGGGTCCAGACTTACGGGACACCCTGTATATATATATATATATATATATATATATATACATATATATATATATATATACACACACACAAAAATCGTGTCCAACGTAGAAACAAATATATACAGAATATGAAGCATGATATTAACATTTAAATTAGTTGCCATGGAAACGTTACACATGTATATTGCGTCATAGCAATCGTGGAAACTTTGGCGTAACTATTAATTATCATTTTATACTCATTTGACGTTTTAGATACGTCCGAGCTTGAAATGTTGTTTCAGAAATAAAGAAATCGTACATACGAAACAACTATGTAGGTTATAAGCTATACTTTATAGAGGGCGCGGAGGTACGCAGAACGTAATTAAATCGAACCGGAATTAATGGACTCGTACTAACCGTAATTAAATCTAATCTTAAATCGTTTAACTGAAATAATATCAAATCCGAATTAATTCCGGACCGATTCAATTCACGTACGTCATTAGGATACAGGGATTCCATTTTATCTTCGCCTAAAATATCCTCACAATCTCCCAACCTTACATCTTTACCTTCCGAAAGCTATGCGTTTAAAGGGTTGTATTAGAAATAAGACGACCTAAATGCGTGCATAATGCCATTATTACTCTCACTATCATATAAATTCAATTAATGTGACCTACGCATGTACAGTTGTGCTCATTATTCGTAGGACACCCTTGAGAACAAATAGCGACACCTGGCATATATTTGTTCTGTGTATTACAAACGGTTGTAACAATGTATGAATGAATCCGTGGTTAAGCGCTGATTGATTGACTCATTGCCATATGTTTTTAGAACAATTATTTCTATTCATCACATTGGTTTACAAATTACCAGGGCCGCCGAGAGGGCGTGGACAGTAGTGGATTATAATGGGGGCAAAGGGGGCACTTGCCCCCGGCCCCAGATGCTGACCGACCCCAAAAAAGTATGTAAACGCTATAATCTACCGTTGAAATAATTGGTCGACCGTGAGGAAGAAAAAAATTCTAGATTCCGCTTCTACAAAACCTAGTTTAGTATCCCATTTATGTGAACAAAGTATACATTTTCTGTAATCACATCTTTGTTTTTGTTTCGTTTTCTGTTGATCGATCCCAGTCAGCTGATCACATCACTCATGTATGATGTATCAGGTAAAGAATTGTGTTTTTATAGTGACACCGGCCCGAAAATATTCATTGCCCCCGGCCCTAACAATGCTTAATCCAGCCCTGGGCGTGGAAGCCGGGTTACATCCCCGGGGCCCGGACCTCTAGGGGGCCCGGAAAGAGGGGGGATAAAATCTAAAAAATATTAATAAAGCAATTGACTAAATAACAAAGAGGAAATATAATTGATGAACATACATTTTATAGACATTATCCTAGTCAAACTGAAACAGATAAAATATTATCTGCGGTCCACCAATGCCCAAGATCGATTGACAGATCTGGGAACCATTGTAACTGAAAGCCAGTTAGCCTGTACTTTAAATTTTATCAGAATCATTTACCACTTTGCTAGAGAGAAGGCAAAGAAAGTACACTTCTAATTATGAAAACCTTGCAGTAAACAATTGTTTTGCCTGCATGGACTGGTACTGTATTTGTAAATTGTATGGTGATAGAATTAATATAATTGATTCAAAAAATAAAATGCTCATTTTCTTCCCAGTTGTTTATTCATACTGTATGTTTTGAATAATGACTTGGATATATCAGTTTACTTGTTATGTACGGGGCTCCAATAAACCTTAGCCCCCCCCCGCCCATGGCCTAAACCATTAGAGGTACAGTACAACTAAACATACCTTACAAAAGAGAATTTAATCCTGCATTTAATGAGAAACAATTAAAACTTGGTGTTCCCGCCATTGGCTTCCAAGACAGCCTGAATTTGCTTTGGGTAGCTTGCCAAAAGTGACGTGAATAGATCTTGATCGTTACGCAAATTTGCTAAAACAGTTTCAATGTGTTAACCGATTTGCTGCAGGTTCTTGAAACAAGAGACATTCAACCTTGTCCTTTATAACTGATCCAATGTGTTCACAGACGTTCAGGTGAGGAGAACTTCCTGGCCATTCTTCATTTCCAAAGAAATCGATCTCATGGTTCCGCAACAACTGTTGAGTGGCTAATGCCTTAAAGCAGGGGGCCTTATCGTGCAGAAATGTGACCTGATCGACATCCATAACATTGTTTGGGTTTCTTAGAAAAGGAATGACATGCTGGGATATAATAATATCACGAAAATACTGTCCATCCCAACTCTGACCATTTGGCTTCAGCACCCACATGAGCTGCTTTGCAGTGAACAAAACAAACACACCAACACAGTCTGGACTTTTTAATAATTCGCGATAATGTTCATTGTCATCGATTTCATCTGGTGTTATGGCCCACACTCGATCATTTTGGTAGTTAGGCCGACGTGTTACTTAAACATAAAATTCATCGGAGACAGCTAAATGCATGAAATCATCCACATCCCAATCTTCAAGATAATGGGCAAACCACATTCTGTCATCGATGTTAAGTTGGGTTTTTCTTGGCTTTGGAAGTTCATGCCAAGGCTTTAAACCTTGCCTATGACGGTACAGTTGAATGATCTCACCACTAACGATCTTTCCTCTCAACACTTCGATCTCTAGAAAGTTTAGCACAGCTGTTTTTCCGCTTACGCGTACCGCTTTCAATGATGTCCTTTGTTTCCTGTATGGAAAAAATAGGTCCTGCTCCAACCAGAGTAGCCTAAACACAACCTAGGCTACGTTGAAGATGGAAGACCTAGGCTAAAGATGAACCAGCCTAGCTATTTGTCCATAAACAGGACTTCCATACTCTTTTGTTAAACAATTACAGCTGAAATGTCAGCTTACTTAACCTAAATTTAATAACCGAAGGGAAATTTATGAACTTCTTACCTTGAAATTTTATATAAGTTTTATTTCTTGGCACCAATAATTAACCTTTTTATTCCGGCTTCTTTCGTCTCGCCCCTCCTCCACTTATTATGTTTATCCCGATCTTTTTCTTCTTCCCAAAACCATGTTGTCATTTCTAGCTATGGGATCTTTTTTTCTTTTCATCCCATATTTGTTTCTTCGTTGGTGTCTTTTTAATTTTTCTCAGCAAGAGTTCAAGTTCTCCTTCTGATTTACTTTTATTGTTATTATTTTTGAATGTCAATATGGCTTAATCAAGATTAGGTGGGTCTTCAATTTCGGTACTCCCAAATTTTCCACACATGAGAGAGTGGCAAATTTGGGCGCCCAGATTTGGTTGTATCCATTTCACAGTCATCCAAAGTTTTATTCCAATTTCTTTTGACGAAGTCCTCACTTATCGCAACTTTTTGGCAACCCATGAACGTGTTATAAAGGTGGCTCCAGCATTACGAGCTTCCCGAAATGTTATTGCTCGTATGCGATCTATCACACGTTGCCTCTCCGAATCACCAATTAATTGAGAAGCCATTATATTATCACTTTATCAGCTAGAGTAATTTTAATACCTGCAATAAATAAAGAATTTTATATATTTTTATAATCACTAAAAATATTTCGATATACTGTAAGTAAACATGTAAGCTGCAAAGGGGGGGGGGGGGCTAAGGTTTTTTGGAACCCCTTACACAAAAAACATTCATAATAAAATACCAAGTAAACGAGGGGGGTGCCCATATACCAAACCTTCCCCGGGGACCGTGGCAGCTCTCGCCGCCCCTGCATATTACTAAGGAAACAAATGAATAATTAAATAAATTCAAGAGGGGGATATATATTAACAATAAAGTGAATACAAAATGGTCTTGTAAAAACTAAAAAAAACCTTCGAACGTGATGACAGTGTTCATGGTATTGGCAAGCCTGTCATCCTGAACTGAAGTTTCAAAGGATAAAAACAGAGGCGTTGGTAGCCATTATTGCGCCTTGAGCAAATTCCAAATTCATTAATTAATTAATTAATTTATTTACATTTAATATTGAACATAGATTCAGATCTTATTTTGTGTTATAACAGAGAGCAAAAACCTGATTTTATATATATATATATATATATATATATATATATATATAAGGTTTATAAATGAAAAAAAACAATGTTTTGATGCATATTAAATTTTAATAACATTATAACATTATCAGATTGATGGGTATCTGTAGGTTTCATTCGTCACTGCTTAGAATATCTTCGAATTGGCAAATGGACGACAGCTGAATGGATACTACTGGTATGGCATTGTTATTTCCGGAGCAAATGCTATTTCTAGATCAGCAACACTGATATAGTAATAAAGAGTCACTGAAAGAAATATTTAGAAGCGAAAAATGTCTTGTACTGAGGCAGCAGTCGTCAGTTGAGGTTCCCCGTTCTGCGGTGATCTCGTAGATTCCCTTCCTTTTGCCACCTCTTCAACCATATTTCAACAGTGTTTCGAGAAATTCCAGGTTCTCTTACAATTTGAGTTGGAGACAGCCCGCTCTCCTTCATGCCGATCATTCTTCCCCTTTCAGCAATTTTCTGGTGATGATAATCCATTCTGAAGAGTAGTTGCTTCGATGAGATTCAGGAATAGTGTAAGCTTATTCTCAGTCACCATACCTGTTAAAACCTCTGTCATGACGTCATGTAGTGTCACGTGATATGTTAAAAGTCAGGTGGAATTGTTGGAATGCGGAAACAGTTTGGAAAATAGTCATTAAGCTGCTACACCAGCTGTTCCCAAACTTTTTTTGTGATTACCCCTTTTGGTTAATTGCCAAATGGAAATTATCCCCCTGCATAAAGCAAAGGAAACTTCATTTTACTGGGCATGAGAATAATTAAAATTTTATAAACATAATACTCGTATATTTCTATATATATAGTGCCTTATGTATAAATTAAACGCATATGATATTGGTCAAAGAATGGCTACATCATCATTATATAGGAAGCAAGCAAAACGCGTCACCACCAACTACTAGTCTAGTGCGAGGGATGCAACTGTTTCTGCTGAACTAACGTCTGAATTCGGGATTCAGTTTCGCTCAAGGCGCAGCGTAAATCGCCTTTAATGTGCAGCCGATTTCACAGTGTTCTTTATGACCATTATTGCTGAAAAGCCTGCCTCAACGCGAACTTGTCACAAAAGGCGCCAGCACATTATTTGTCTCTTCAGCAAGCAAACTTTTCCCAAACTGTCTCGATTTTTTTTCTCTGCAAACTCAAACTTCAGAATAAGATCTTGCCGCATTTTCAAGAATTCTGCTTTCAGTTTTCAGGGCGTAATAAGTGAATGGCCTCTTTCTGAGATAGCATGGCTGCGTATTAAATATGCTTCTGTACCACATTGACTGCAGGAAGTCAAAGACAACAACGGTGGCTGGACAAGATATTAAATTTGTGTTCATGCATAAAATACCTCTCAAATACAATGGTAATTATGAATTTGTAACACCTTTGCAAAATTGTCAAATATCACCGTTTAAATGGCTCTATGTTTATTGATATGAATCACTGTAATAGTTTTATTTTCTGTAATTCTCTCATTTGAGGTGAGAGACCGCCAAGAGTCACAGCTGCAGTGGTTCAACACTTAAGTTGTAACATGGAACTTCTTAATACAAAACAATTATATGCATTTATAATGCTGCCTCAATACAAAACATTCTTCGTTTCTAAATAATATTTATCTCAGTTTATTACTACAGGGTGGGCCGTAAGTTTCCATATATAGGAAAAATTAAACGTTTGTTTTTATGTTTCAGATACCCTAAGAATATGCGTTTGACGTAAGATCTTGTTTACTGATGAAGCAAATTTTTACGTCAATGGAGAGGTTAATCGGCAAAACATACGTTATTGGAGTAATGCTAACCCTAACTGGCTGAGTCCGACGAAGATGCAAGGTGCCGGTAAAGTGATGGTGTGGGCCGGGATATGGGGTGACAGAATTATTGGACCAATTTTTGTCAGTGGAAATCTTAATGCCGAAAGGTATCTTAACATGTTGCAAGAAGAGATTTTCCCATCCCTGCTAAACGAGGAAGGTAACTTCCCAGTTTACTTCCAGCAAGATGGAGCTCCACCTCATTATGGTCTTCACGTGCGTCGGTATTTGGATCAGCAGCAGTTTCCGGATGCTTGGATTGGTCGGCGTGGTCCTGTGGAGTGGCCTCCCAGATCCCCAGATCTCACCCCCCTTGATTTCTATCTTTGGGGGCACTTGAAGGCCATGGTGTATCAGGAAAAGATACGAGACATAAATCATCTAAAGGAACGTATCACCAACGCCATTACAAGCATAACGTCAACTGTGCTAATGCGTGTTCATCAACAGTGGGGAACACGTATTGAAATGTGTTTTCAAAACAATGGCAACCATGTAGAGCATATTATATAAATAAAAATGGTTGTCCATAAAAAAATGTTTATTTTTCCTATGTATGGAAACTTACGGCCCACCCTGTATATCAGTGTTGCTGATCTAGAAATCGCATTTGCTCCGGATATAACAATGCCATACCAGTAGTATCCATTCAGCTGTCGTCCATTTGCCAATTGGAAGATATTCTAAGCAGTGACGAATGAAACCTACAGATATACCCATCAATATGGTAATGTTATAATGTTATTAAAGTTTAATATGCATCAAAACTTTTTCATTCATAAACCGCCTATTATATATATATATATATATATATATATAATATATATATATATATATATATATATATATATATATATATCTATATATATATATATATATATATATAATCAGGTTTTTGCTCTGTCTTTGCTATAACAAAATAATATCTGAATCTATGCTCAATATTAAATGTAAAATAAATAAATAAATCAAAGGAATCAATAAATGAATCAATTTGGAAATTTGCTCAGGGCACAATAATGGCTACTAACGGCCCTGTTTTTATACGTTGAAACTTCAGTTCAGGATAACAGGCTTGCCAATATGTATTTGAGGTATCATCACGTTCGAAGGGTTTTGTTTTTTAGTTTTTACAAGACCATTTTTTATTCACTTTGTTAATATATATCCCCTTCTTGAATTTATATTTAATTATTCATTTATGTTTCCTTAGTAATATGTAAACCAGAGTGATGAATGGAAATAATTGTTCTAAAGACATTTGGCAATGAGTCAACCAATCAGCGCTAAACCACGGATTCATTCATACAATGTTACAACCATTTGTAGTACATAGAACAAATATATGCCAGGTGTCGCTATCTGTTTTCAAGAGTGTCCTACGAATGATGAGGCGCAACTGTACATCACCACTATAATATATGTGTATAATTTGAAATTATTTTAAAGTATACCTTTTCATAAACTGTAGATACTAAAATATTACGTGTACACAAATGTAATATTGGAGATTGTATTTCTCCAGATTTTATGTACATATTGACTAAAAGGTATCTTTTCCAAAATGCAAATGCTTTACCCTATTCCAATGATGGCGAACATGTGTGTCACGTCATCAGTGAATAACCTTGAAAATTTTAAACGACATTGTATAGAATTTTTTTACGCAGGAAGGAGGGGCCAAGGGCGAACGCCCGCTAAAACGCCCTCCCCCCATAGATAAAGAGACCTAAAGTCAAGATCCAAGGTTTTCGAGATGCCTGGACACTGCTTTTGAAATATTGGAACTCAGAGACAGGGGTAAAGATGGATTAAGGAAGAGTTGACTGGTTGAGTAGATTAACCCTTGCATTGGAGTTGAACAGAAAAGGAATGAGAATGTGCAGAAAGTCTGGTACTGCGTGCTTTCCTTAAAGGAGAAGGCATGCAGTTAGAGTGTTCAGAGGAGCAATGTCCGTTATAATAGCGATAGTAAAGAGATAGCGAGGCAACACTGCGGCGAAGAGAGAGGGACTGAAGACAGCAAGAGGTGAAGAATTGATGAGACAAAAGCCCCTGATTCCAACAGGTCAAGTAGAGCTGTGTGGGTTGAACCAACTCGCATACGAGAAGTATACTTCATGCAAGGGCGAACCAAACCCCTGTACAGACAACAAACGAGTAGGGGTGAAGAAACTGTAAAGCAGGTACAGCACACCTAACCTCTTAGAAGCTGTTTTAGAAAGAGACATACGTGATATTTCCATGAAAGATCACGAAAAAAGGAAACATCAAGAATGTTAAGAGAAGTTGGAAGAATCGAGTTTTGTATTGTTAAAAATAAGGGGATAGTCGTGTGGAAGACTGCGATGAGTGGAACGATGAAGGAACCTAGTTTCTGAGGCATTAAAAGCCACAAGGTTTTTTCTGCCCCATTCAAAAGTCAGATGCACCATAACTTTCTTTAAAATAAAAATAAATAAATATAATATAAAAACAGAACAACCTTGTAAAAATTACATAAAGTAAAATCTCCAAAGTTAAACATAAAACACAAAATCGCGAGGCTCTTCGATAGGACTTACTGTCTTCACTCAGGCGGCAAAACTAAAGTCGACAGTAAAAGTCAAAATTTTAAAACTAAATGTTTTAAACGTCATGGCTTCGGGCAGCTCAAACCGGCTTAAAATGTTCCAAATCGCGCGAGATTTTAAAAGCGAAATGTTGGTCATAAGATCGAGTGAGAAAGCTCCGTGTTTTATATTAAAATTGTCGGTATTTTTTTTATAATAATAAAGAATTCAGCAAGTTATTGTTTATCATTATTATTAATGTTTAAAATTAACCAAGCATTACTAATATCACTGTCATGTTCGCTATTTAAACGATGTTTATGCAGGGCCGAAGTTTCGTAGGTCATATTTAAACTATATTTATGTTCGTATTGGCGTCTTCTGAAATCAATAGTTCCGCCAATATAACTCTTGGAACAGCATCTACATGGAATCTTATATACTCTAGCATTAAAAGAAGGGTTATTTTGTAAGAAACTACGAGTGGAACAAGAAATCTGTGATACCTGATTAAATTGAAGAGGAACGATGTTCCGCAGTGGCTGCGCATTAAAAGGAACCACCAGAGCATCCCGAAAAGTCTTATTCTTGGCAGTATTATTATAAAACTTCTCTTTTGGCAACTCGGAAGGTTTTGTCAATAAAATTGAGAGGACATCTCAATTTTTGTAAAGGAATTCTTGATATAATAAAATTCGGAGTCAAGATAAGAAGGGTTACGTATCCCAAAGGATCCCAAAGACAGTCCCATAAGAATACCTTTTTTTTTGTAGATACACCATGGAAGGAAACCCAATGGACATAAACGTTAGAATGGGTGGTCTTTCTAAAAACGATAAAAGTGGGTCCATTATGAAGAGTTCTGATAATTTGAACGTCGAGGAACGAAAGAATTGAATTGTATTCCAATTTAACGATAACGTTGATAGAATGCAAAATACTGTTCAGTTTGCCCAGTATACCAGCGGAAACAGAACAAAAATGTCATCAATATATCTGTGGATAGTTGCCTAATGTTGACATTATACAAGATATTGCCTAATGTTGATATTAGAAATTTCCACATTACGCGTAACATATGTTACGCGTATTAACATAACATTAGGCAGTTGGGCAATAGCTTGCATAATGTCAACATTAGGCAACTATCCACATTATGCGTAACATATCTACAGTATACCAAGAAACTTCCTTAAGGATTTTGGGAAGAAAGTTTTTTTTCGAAAAGTTCTATAAATAAATTACTCAGCATAGCAGATAGAGGAGAACCCATACTGAGACCGTTCTTCTGTCTAAAGAATAAATTATTAAATATAAAAAGAGGGTCCGACAAACAAAGAAACAAATTAGTTTTAAAGAGAGGAATGGGCAAGGCCAAAGATACCTCATTTTCCAAAAGAAACTCTTCCAAAGAGGATAAAGTTGTTTTGACAGAAACTTTAGTAAAAACGGAAACCACGTCAAAGTTTACTAATCTCTTGTTGGTTAAACTTACATTGCCTACTTTATTTAGGTATCTTATTACTCTACAGGGTGTTTCTAAAGTAACCATCTATTTTGGTGAAATAGGGGGATTTTAAACAATTGTTATATTGGCATAATGGTATGTGCATTGTTATACAAACTTCATGTATTTATAATATTTCAATTGCTTTACACGATTTTTTGCTAATTATTTTATTTTATTTTCAGACCCATATCATTGATGATGAATGTGCAAGAACGGGTTTATGTAGTAACATGCAGGATAAAAGGCATGAAGTGCAATGAAATTAGAGAAAAGTTTGAGAGAAGGTTTCGTAAAACAGGCTCTAGAGACCAGGCTATTCGCGAATTAGTAAACAAATTTATGAGGACTGGATCTGTGCATGACGAGCGTAGATCTGGACGGCCAAGAAGATCTCACGAAAGAATCGAATCTGTTCAAGAAGCATTCGAAGAGGATCCACAATTATCGATTCAGAGGGCATCCCACAGATTAGAAATTCCACAAACAACGGTTTACAGAATTCTACGTTATGATTTAAAGAAAAAGCCATACCACATTCAAGTGTTCCACAACTTACAAGAAGAAGATTATCCACGAAGAGCAACAATGTGTGCCGAGCTTACAAATATATATATATATTTTCATGTTCTAAAGGTGTTTTTTTATAATTCATATTATTTCGCAAAATAGATGGTTACTTTAGAAACACCCTGTATATTGTCTATAATCCAACTCCCATTTACTTCTATTCATTGATTTCCGTGGTAATAAAATTTAATTCTTCAGTTTAATCATTATTTGACATTGTATATTTATTCTAACAAATTTGTAACTAACACCTATTTACAACCAAATGTATTTTCGCGTTGTACGTAAAGTACTTTATTAATTAAAGTACGTACTGTACTTTGTTAATTAAAGTGAAAATCCAGCAGTCTTTCTTGATTACTGATGCAAACAATCTGGTGACCCAAAGTAAACTAATTAACTCTTCCTGTAATTACCTCGTTAACCTATCCACTTATAAATTTATAAATTACCGACGCCTATCTTCGAATTAGTGAGCTATACAATTACGTTCTATAAACTTTCCTCAATTAAATTGCTACTATAACATGGCACTATAAAGTGGTTAATATATACAAGTTCATTTTTCTAGAAAAAGTTCCGGAACTTTGCTATAAATTTCCTACAATCCCAAAATCCCACTCCCCCCAAAAATCCTCCTATTTCTGAAAATTTGTCATGTAAACTCCCCCTCCCCCTACAATAAATAAATAAATAAATAAATAAAATTGGAATCAAAATAACATCAAATTATCATCTGCATGTTGAAAATAAAAGGTACCGGAACGCTGTTTCGGTGGGTTCCGCCAGAAAAAACTATAATATATATATATATATATATATAAAAGGATAAAAAGGATGATCAACTCGAACGTCATTATAAAGATTTAATATCAGACGTTTCGTTAGTCAAACTCCTACTATCAGTGTTATGTTTAATGTTTTAACATCACTGGTATGTTCTAACCACTTTACAAAATGAAAAAGACTTGAGAATTATGGAGTCCATATACAGTATATGAAAACGAAAATGAAATGAAAAGGTTTATTGGCAGACTACAGTCCATATGACAAATAATATTAATGCAATAACAGTTCACATAGTAAGGATAGAAATATATGCAATTGATTAGAAATAATACAGTAATGTCGGAGTTAAGTGGAGCTACAGATAGATGTTTTCGTGCCATGAATTCCATAGCTTAGAAGATAAACGGCAGGACTCGTGGATAGCTTGGATAATCGGGTTGGTTGATTTTTTAAATTCTTTGCATTAGAGTGTATTGAGCACGTCTTGTTACCTCCGGGAAGCTCGGGACATTGTGGGTAGCAAACATTTGCGAAGCTTAGCATCTCGGGGGTAATTTATGTAAGAGTCTAAAAGACCTGTTGTACAGCAAATTTAGGGTTCTGCTAGAACCTTTTTCATAATTCATCCAGAGTTGCTGTCCGTATATATTACTGCAGAAAGTACGAAAGAGAGAGTCTTTAGCTTCACTTGCACAGAACCGTAAGTTCCTTATAGTCATATTCGCTTTAGCACAAAGGCTTCGAGATTGTTTTCTTATATCTGAGTCATCACTGAAGGCGCTGTTGATAGTTTGACCCAAATACTTAAACTCTTGTACTTCCTCAATTACTTCATTCATTTTAAGCCTAATATCAGCTGGCTGATTACAGCTTTTAGGATGAAACTGCATAACCTTAGTTTTTGTAACATTAAAAAGAATATCATGTTTCTGCAAATACACTTCGCAGACTTTAGTAACCGATCCAGACCTTTAACACAGGGGCTTATTAACACCATATCATCGTCATAAACTAAGTTATTTATCCTTCTGTTATCTATACAACATCCCACTTTTGCTTCATTAAGTAAAGCAATTAGTCCGTCAATATACACATTAACCCTTTAACCCCTGAATTTTTTGTAGGGTTAAGTTATGAATGCTTGTATTTGAAACGTTAGCAATTTGTACCTCCAGTCCTTAAAGGGTTAAACAGGATAAGAGAGAGCAAGGAGCCTTGTCTCTCCTGGCAAGAGGAGCCAAAACATTCGGATAGTACATTGCCCCACCTAACGGTAAAAGATTGGTGGGAATACAAAAATTTCAATAAATTTAAGATGTACATGAAAACCTTGTGGTTCACTCAATCATATGTCTTACTTAATCTAGGAAACAGCTATAAATAGTTGAATTACTGTCAGTGTAATTAGATATTATTTCCTTAAATACAGAGATACACAGGTCAGTTGAGTGGGACCTTTTAAAACCAAATTGATTAGATGTCCATAGGTAATCATTTAATCAGAGTAACAAGAGTTTTCCTAGTAGTTTCGAGAAGCAGGAAGCGACAGCAATAGGCCTGTAATTATTGCTGGACAATGTCTCCATACTTATTTTTGACCAGGGGCAAGATATATAACCTCATGATCTCTGCAGGGATATAGCTATGAGCAAGCATGGCTGAGAAAAGCAATGATATATGCAGACATACCACGTCATTGGCATATTTTAAGTGCTCATTCGATAGGTCATCTACCCCAGACGCAGAACCAGTCTAACTCTTTAATTAACCTCTTTACTTCAGAAACTGATAGCAAAATATTTTCCCTTTGTCCCTCCCAAAGGCATTTCGCTGCAATCTATCTTAGGATTATCCCTACTCACACTGTTAAGAATGTTTGAGTAGTGGTTTTTCCACAGCTTTGCAATTTCATCCTACCCCGACACCCCATTGGTTGTCGGAGGGAGGACATTTTTGACACCCGTTTTATTCTTAACATATTTCCAAAATTTGTTATTATCGTTATTTATGTAAGCTTCAGAGGCTTTTGATGCTCGAATACTCTCTCTTTCCTGTTTACATCGCCTTATGGCCGCCTTATACTGACCCTTACTTCTATACATATTCATGTATACTGATTCTAATCTGGGTCTACATGAAAGCACCACAAATCGTAGGCGTCTTTCGATTCCCTCTGAAGAGGGGCAATAAAATCATTTCATCCAGGAATAATCTTAGTATGATAGTTGTAAGATTTAATCAGGGGGTTTACTGCTTCTCTTAACAGGGATACTATCTCCCTATACTACCTATCTATGAGTTTACAGCGAGAATCATTTGAGCAAGGATTACTACAGGCAAGATGCAAAATTTCTAAATTATTAAAGAGGTGACCTGTTCTGTCTTTGTATTCCATTCTCTGTTGCATATTAACATTAGACCAATCGACGCGATTATTCTTACCTATTGAGTTCTTATGTCGTGTTGCGCATAAGTTGGTAAATTAATTAATAGTTCTAACGGTCTATGATCAGAAAGAAGGAAATCATGCAGAATATGAACTCTAACAATTCGATTCTTTAGATTATTACTAGTGAGACAATGATCAATCCACCTCGTAGGACCACTCATATGAGTAACGTACGTATGTAAAATTAACACTGGTTTCCCCTAATACATCTACATCACTTATACTTAATTTGGCAGACTCGCACATGTTACCCAACTCTACAAAGAATTCCGAGTTCACATGTGCGTTAAAGTCCCCCATTATTATACAGTGAGAATATTTAGGGTCATCTGATAATGATTTAATTTTGTACAGCAAATCAATGTGTTCATCTAGATTACTGCCGTTGTTGTATGGTAAATAGCAGTTTAATATGCAATCATCGTTCACTTGTGATTCAATGCCTAACAACCTTGCATTATCGCTTGTTAAAAATTTTATATGTTTTGACAAATTTTTCCTTGTTAAGAAAGCACCACCACCAAAAGGCCTACCGTATATTAATTCATCTGACAAGTCTACTGCTAATGACGCATGGTATATAAAGTTATCATGGATGGTGGAGAGGAATTTTAGCTCTTGCTTAGGTAGCCAATGCTCTTGCAGGAGTGTCAAATCTGCATTGTCACAGATTTTATGAACAGCTACAGTTGAATTCCTTACTGACCTTACGTTATACGAGACTATTTTTAAAAAGTTATCCGCCATGATTGATAAAAAAATTATTATTATTATAATTATTACACACTACAAATTTCAAGCATTACAGTTAGGGCGCCTATTATTATTATTATTTTTGCCTGTTATCAAATCTCCTGGTAAAGTTAATAAACTCCTTAACAATAATACCGTCTGGCCACCGACTCGTATTGTACGGGTTGAATTGCGAATTTACACCTTTAATTATTACTTTAAATGAGTTATAATACGGAGATTTTAAGTTTAGTTTATTAACTAACAATATATTGTGTTCACCACAGACTTCTTCCACCATGTGTTGAATATCGCTTTCCTCGTTCGAGAACTGAATTCGCGACAAAAAGAGCACCAGTGGCGTTGCTGCGAAGACAGGTTGAGGAACTCTCCGTGAAGAGCGTCTGTTAACCGTGAGCCACCCGTCCTCTTCCCTCAATCTCCCTGAGGCAGTGTTCGCCTGACTGGGGGATGGGTGGCACGACCTTGGGAAGATAGGAGGCCCCTCCCCTACTCTGTTGCTTGGTGAGGGTCTGTTAGCGGTGTTTATATCCTGACAGACGCGCGTGCCCCTCCTTCTTCGGTGGAGAGGGGAACTGCACGCCGAGCGAGGCGTTTGAGTAATCGAACGCCTCTCCCCTGCAGTTGAAGGTAAAGAAGAGGGCAGTGATGCCTCGTCTCTTGGCATCGGACAGTCCCTGTTCCTCTGTGAAATCAGGGGCAGGAGTCCTTTCCTGAACAGGAGGGAGGTTGACTGCTTCTCCTGCAGGCTGCGTTTCCACACTACATTCGGGGGAGGGAATTTCGTTTCCCTCGCTGCCCGACGCGCTTCTCGGAGTTCTGACTTGTTGAACGACTTCCGAGTAACTAGGCTTTGGGAGGAGCGTCGCTTTCAATGTAACTAACTGACCGAAATTGTTCTAGCGAAATCACATTTTTCTGATTTACCACCACATGTTTGTGTTTCATTTCAATTAACGACCTTTGTACCTCATTATACTGTTTGAGGAGCACCGAAACCTCTACATCACCCATAGAGATTACCGGTATTCTATGGAAGTTAGTAACGTAGAAGGTAATATTGTTCTCATTATCCCGGAGGGTCGACACTTTATTTATAATGTCTTTTAGGATACTCTCGTTTCTAGAGTTACCTCTACGAGTCGGGAGGCTAGCACTGAACAGGATGTTTAACCGTACTCGCATGTTCTGTTTCTTCCGAATCATAGAAATCATGACAAACAGATACGAGAAGGTCTGACCTAATATGATGTACTTTGTCAAATATAAAACAAAGGATTTTCTACAAGATCACGATTTTCAGCAGACGATCCCATTGTACCTATATCGATGGAAGAGCAGGCTTATGGGGGAGCGTAGATGGTGGGGGTGGTTCGGGTGGAGGTGGACGGAACGCCGATAGGGGTCCCACTTCTCGTCCCTTTAAATAACGCTCCAGATACCACCGGTTCAATGCCCAGGCATCTTTTCACATTAAGAATTACATAACTATTACTAACTATGACACATTAAGTACATACGCGGAGTCACTGTACGATTATGAACGTAATGAAACATACATTTCCCGCGGTTACCATCAAAAACTTTTATTATTAAATGGAAGATTCGCAGTGTAGATGGTGGGGGTGGGGCGGAAGGAGGCGAAGGGGATGCTAATAGGAGTGTCCACTTCTCGTCCCTTTAAATCACGATCCAGATACCACCAGCTCCATGCACAACCATCCTTTCACATTAATTATCACGACACTATTACCTACTACGACATGCTAAGTATATACGCGGGATCACTGAGTTCATGAACATCATAATATCTAAATTTTCCGCGGAAACAGTCAAAAAAATTTACTACTTAACGGCAGCCTCGCAGCCCACCCGAGAGGCATCCTCTCCTCGTGAGGCGGTAAATATATATAATAATCCTAAAAAACAGGTCAAGTTAAAGGCCGATATCACCCTACTAAGATAATCTAACTAACTGTCATCTTCAGATGAAAAGTTTAAAGAGAGAACCCAACAATCTGAACTCACATCTATGACTGAGAACTCACAATTACTAGTTTCTTTTCCTGAACTATTAACCCGAAGATGGCAATAAGACGAAATGACGCGGTTTCTAATTCATTAGATTCTCGTGGTAGTTGTCTTTGACATACAAAGATACCCGACAACTTGCTAGTGGTTTCTCGTGCGATGATATCTCATTGAACAGAGGTCACAATCGTGCAAACAAAAGAAATGAAAGGTAAATTATTTCGAAGTCGATAAAGCTTTTCGTTTTTATTATCTACAAAAATTGGATATAATTTGGTTATAGTAGGCAAAGTTAGGTTACATTATGCCCAGTTAGGATATGTTAAATATAATTTGATTAGGTTGGTTAAACTGTTTTATTTACCCCCGTTTTTGTTTTGGAAGCCGAAACATTTTAATTAAAATAAAAATGCATTCGACAAAAGTTTTTCGACGTCTTAAGAATCGTCGGCGAAAATGCTTTTCTTTTAAAAGGTACCGGCGCCGGGTCATGGACTTTCCTTTAGAGTTGGCTTGGTGACTTAGAGAGTTGCTTTCTTGAGCAGTCCACTTTGCACAGCCAGACACACCGACTGATCTCTTATTATCCTGAGCGAGGTGTCTAGTCTCCTCTCGACGATGCCAACACAGACACCAGTATTGTTTTTCTAGTTTCTTTTGGAAATTGATCTTCCAACTACAAGGCCATTCTTCCTCATGATTAAAGCTCACACTTATCGTCTTCATTTTAGAAATAATGCACATTCTGCTTTCCTGTTTTTTAGTGACGTTGGGAGAGTTCGTGTTTTTCACGACATCAAGCACCATTTTTTTTCACCTATTTTCGTTAAGAAGATAATGGTCTCTCACTCACTCAATGTATCTCCTTTCCAATGAGTACAGGTTTAGTTTACGCAACGTCTTCCAATAATGTCTTTTAACGCATATTTATTCGCCATAAAGTTTCTCCATATTTCTTCTAGTCGACTGATTTTCTTCCATACACAAAGTTGTAAGAACCAAGAACCGAACGATATCCAAGTTTTGTATAATGAAAGTATTCATCAGCGAAATTATTATTCTTTCTCTCTTCTTTACAAAGTTCTCTGTATCTGACATGATATTCTTTAAGCTTACTTTATTGCGTCTCAAATTTCGCTTGTTATAACAAATCGCAAAACCTTTTGGTTTGATTGTTTTGAATTTCCTATTCATTTGGGATATTGTAATCCATACATTTTAGTGCCTCATTTATTTACATATATTAAGAGTTGAAGATTTTCGGTGTTAAATTTCATATTGCTGTCTTGAGCCGACCATTTGTGTATATATTACTTGGACTTCCATTCATATTAGGTTTTTATCTGCCTGCTGACTTTTGTATCGTCCGCAAAAGGACGCTACTCTGTTATTATGGGTTAGTTCATTATCCAGACCATTATCCAGTGGTCAAACGGTATTATTATTATTAAGGAATTTATTCACTTTTCCAGGAGATTTGGCAATAGGAAAAATAAAAATAATAATAATAATAGGCGTCGTAACTATAATGCCTGAAATTTGTATTATTTATATAATAATAAATAATAATAAGTTTTCTACATTCATGGCGGCTAACTTGTTCAAAATAGTTTCGTATAACGTAAGGTCATTAAGAAGTTCAACTGTAGATGTTCATAATTGTTACAGTGCAGATTTGATACCCGCAAGAGCAATGGTTACCTAAGCAAGAGGTAAAATTTCTCTCTACCATCCATGATGACTTTACAGTATACAGGGTATTTTATAACATGTGGGAGGTACTTTCAGGATGGATTCAGGACCTGAAAACAATCAAAAAAGTTTATATAAACATATGCTCGAAATCGCTTTGTTTCCGAGTTACAGCCCGTTATGTGTTCCAGCAAGTATCCGCCTTACCTTTAAAGGAAGTGCTCAAAATGACCGCCTTGCGCTTCAGTACACGCCTGAGCACGCTCGTCATAGAGTGCCTGACGCGTTCAAACATTCCACGTATTGCTCGGATTTTCTGGCATCCTTGTTCTACACGTTGGCGAAGCATTTCAACGTTGTCAATGGGTGTCACGTAAACAATGGATTTCAGATGACCCCACAGATAGAAATCGAGTGGATTCAGGTCCGGGGAGCGAGCAGGCCACGCAATGAGTCCTGCACGGCCTATCCATTTATCAGGGAAATGGTCATCCAAATAGTCTCTGGCTACTCGACCAAAATGAGGCGGAGCGCCGTCATGCATTAACCACATATGACGTCGGACACCAAGAGGAACTTCATCTAGTAAATCGCTTAAATCATTCCTTAAAAAAATTGGAATACGATTCTGTTAATCTTCCAGGCAAAACAAAAGGACCTGATTAAGTTGTTGGCAATAAGTCCTGCCCATACAATGATAATAAATTGTTGTTGGTGCCTCGACTGCATGCGGATTCTCTTCGGCCCAGTGATGAGTGTTGTGAAAGTTGATCATGCCATTTCTTGTGAAGGCAGCCTCATCAGAAAACAAC
The DNA here is from genome assembly GCA_023014485.1 of Bathynomus jamesi. NCBI lineage: Eukaryota > Metazoa > Arthropoda > Malacostraca > Isopoda > Cirolanidae > Bathynomus > Bathynomus jamesi. The sequence goes on along the minus strand of JAJOZX010006256.1, from coordinate 128,456 downwards.
ACGGAGGATAGAAAAAGAGGATCGCGAGCACACTGTTAAAGGAACCAAGAACAAAAAGCCTCTCGTGGTGGGAAATCAGCTTCAGTAAGGCCTTGTACTCTCTGAATGTGATATGGGTATAGCTGTTGTTCCCGTAAAATTCTCCACGCAGTTGTGTATCTTACACCCTCTGCTGCTGCTATCCTTCTGGTGCTGACACCAGGATGTTCCTCCACGCGATTCAGGATCTTCTCCTCCAACTCAACAGTTCTGGCGCTGATTGGTCTACCATCATCTGAAACTCGCTTGTTGAATGATCCTGTATCACCAAGACGCTCGTCTATTCTCTGAAAGGTCTTCTTATCTGGCAGACGGCGATTCGGAAACCTTTCCGCAAACAGACGTCAGTAGTATGACCGCAAAAGGAGAGAGTGCAATGCAATTGCAAATGTTGATCTATGTTCAAAGGGGAAATATTGCAAGAGGTTATGCAACGAGGGGGTTATGTAACAAGGTGGAGGGGTTATCCTCCAAGTTGCAATGAACTCCACAGCAAGCTGGGGGAGAAGGTGGGACGGCCTCAACTCCCCTTTGGGGGAGAAGGTGGGACGGCCTCAACTCCCCTTTGGGGGAGAAGTTGGGACGGCTTCAACCCCCAAAGGGGTATACCTAACCTAAAAGAGAAATGAGAGAGGACTATTCGCCTGGCTCCTGCCAAGCGCATATTGAGAGTTCATCCGAGCGCCCGCTGTCTTATAAGGTCCTAATCAGCCAGTTGGCTTAGAAGGCTTCTTAGAAGGCGTAAATGGCTTGTTCCGGTGTACATTATTAGGGTTGAGTTGTCAGATTGCGCTATTTAATTATTTAAAGCATATATTCTGGCTCTCCGCCAGTTGGCATAATTCGCCAGTTGGCATAATTCGCCAGTTAACGTAGAAGACCTAGAAGGCAGGTGTATATATTAGCTTTTCAGCAGCCAGATTGCGCTATTCAGATATTTTTGACAGTTGGCTTAGAAGTCCGTCAGCCGTTTTAGAAGGCAGCCATTTGGTATAATTAAATAATAATATCGTTTACAACCAAACAGATTAAATAAAACACCATTACATCATTCTGTTTATTTAGACGAATTATTGGAATCAATTTCACGAAATATATAGAAAATAAATATACAATCAAACGATGGAATATATGCAATAAAAATTAATAATAATGTAAGAAATACGAACGAGGAATATATATATATATATATATATATATAATAATATACAAAACGATGGAGTATAACCATCAATATAACAGTAGAGGAAAAAAAAATATATATATATACACAGTTATATTAAATAATTATTATATTGAAAATAATATTAAATATATTGAAAATAATATTAAATACATTGAAAATAATAATATACTAAACGATGGAGTATAATCATCAACATATTAGTACAGGAAAAAAAAAATTATATATACACACACAATTATATTAAATAAATATAGTGAAAATAAATATACATCGAAATGCTTCATATTCTACTGCGCAAAACACTAAATTCACACCTAATAGAGTCTACAGTCATCATTATTGCTTTGCACTACGCGGTAAATACGGCTTAACATTATTTCACCGATCAAATTATAGGGATACCTATACTCAATATAATTGGCCTTCATATCGCTCAATACTATTTTTGTGCCCACTTTACATTCGGGTGGTAAGCTATCTTTAAACACAGCTAGAATACACTCAAAAGCACGCACAAAGAGGGCATCGTTAGCTATCACGTCATTATTAAATACAAGTTTATAAACACTCCTTTCCAATCGAGGGTTTTTTCTTACCGACCCGAGCTTTTCAATCGTGAACTCTTCTTCACTCTGCATAGCGACAATTGAAATAATCTTCCAAGTCGTAACGACAGCTACTCATTATATAGAGATACAACTTCTCAGGGTGAACAGTGTAGGCGAGCTCTGCCCTGTACCGCTCAAGTCCTCTGTACCAAAGTTCGGGATATTTCGAAGAGTCTAAACCTTTTAAATGAGCATCCAGCTCTAGACCATTCTCACCTTGTTCATTCCTACATTCGATAAAGCCGTCGAGCAGAGCGGTGTATGTGTATTCAAGAACCGTGTCAAAATAAATCATATCCGTAACACGAGCGTCTAATATAGGCTGCTTCAGCTTGCGGAATACGACGATTTCAAACATTTTGTCGAGGATGAATCGGTTTCGCGTAGGGGCAAGAACGCATTATCAGATGCATTCTTCCACATCAGTCGTATATCAGTGCATGGCTGATCGTTATTTATACACAACGTACAAACAGCAGCATATGAGGGAGCATCACTAATCTGTTCTCTTCTTGTACCTACACCTGCACGTATTTTATAACGGTTCTCACCCCACTTCTCAACTATCATGAAGACTCTATTCATCTCAACACTTAAATAACATTACGTTTGTTTGCTTGCCTGAAAATCGTTTCAAGTACATAGTTAATGGTACCGGTTTCACGCCTGAACACGCGCAATGACTTCGTCACGGACACATCACATCGTACGAGGCATTGAGAATGCTTCTCAAAGGAAGTTCCATCGTATTCGAGGAGTACACGTCCACTCGGTTCAAGCTCTGAGATGACTATAAGCCACGGGTGGGCGGATCGGTTCGATTGGGGGAGCGAGTCACACCATAAGCTGATGAAACGTGTACGGCGCTGTTCCGACGTGAATACTTGTATCCCATTATACAGGGCAGGCGTTTTGAGAAATTTTCCGGTACGTGAAGCAATATCGGTTTCAATGTTTTATCGCTCCCACTCCCCAGAACACGCAGCAGGCATTTTCGCTTAAGGGGAATTTCACGAACTAAACATTTTATTAACAAACCGGTACACTGTTTGAGAGAAACATGTTACCGTATTTTTCCTTTATGTTTAACAATCGATACTCGTCTCTAAATTCTATCAAAAACTCTCACAGGCCTTTAGCCACAATTTCACTGCGAACCTCGTCGTGATATATATGAATGTAGAGGTAAAAGTACTTTAGCGACGCCATGATGACAAGGTTTACTTTCTCCGCCGCAGGGTACGCGTACTCGGTGTGATGCAGCATGACAAAATACCGCCTGTCACACCACTCATCAACAAGACACATTATCCATACCCGCTGCTTCTCTTCCGCATGCATTGTTTCTTTCACCTCACGGTATATGTACGCTTTCATACAGTTTAGCCCTACAACGTAGTCCATCACATCGTTTGTGCTGCGAAATCCGGCAGTACTCTCGCCAGAATGTCCATAGAGTATTTGACCATCTTGTTCCCTCGCGCTATTCAATGTATCCTTAAAAGTCTCAAAGGAAGGAGGGGGTAGGCCGTCTTTCAGTATCCACTACATCTTCCGACTTTACCGAATACCACTTCATTAACGTCGAACACGCAATATCAAAAGTAGCCATCACTATTTTTCGTCTAAGCGAGAAAATACACGCCTGAGTTCAAGGGTTTGCAGAGGTCAACTGAGCACGCAGGGATAGAGATATGCTCAGGTAGTGGCAGGAGTCACGTGGTCGATCTTAAGTGGGCGGAGCTTAGGAATGTACACACGCACGCACGCAAAGGAGAAAATGAAAATGAAAAATTTGCTTAATTGAAGCAAATATACGTAATAATTAAACATATAGTTAACAATACACATATATATAAATACAATCAAGGATTAAGGTATCCAAAGGATACGGTATCATAGGTACCAGGCACCCGGTAACGTTTCCTATAGGTGTTACGGCATACCTTCGTGTCCCTAAGTTCCTTCACACACCCCAGTTTCTGCGCCCGAAAATTGTGGGTCCCCACAGTCAGTTGGGGTGGTTGATCGCCCTCATCTTCCAAGCACACTAGATCTTTCAACAAGTCAAAGTTAACGACTCGCCGGTTCGCATGGTTAAGCGTGATACCCTTAGCTTTCACGATATATTTCATACCCTCCCCCACCCTCACCCGTACCCCATAGGTTTTTGGCCCTGTTGATACAAACGATTCAGCGTATGCATCATCACCATAATCATCTTTGATTTCGTCAGTTAACTCTCCAAGGAATTCCACAATAGCAGGCATGTATTCACCCTCCCTCGCTATGAATATCACGCTATCTGTGTCAGCGTACAGCACCCTCCGCCCAAGAGAGTGCAGTAGTCCCCAAAGTTTGATGCGGGCGTAGGCCGTTGTGAAGCTGGCTACAGGTATGTTTGTAACCCGTGAGGTATCTTTGGCCGGTTCGGTGATGATGTACTTTATTATGTAAGTATTGCCTACATTCACGATCTCCATAACCTCTCTATCGGGATCGTTGACATAATGCCAAACTTCACTATAACTTTGTGCCAAATGAACGTTCCCTTTGCCAGTATTCTGTGTAAATTTTCCCCAAAAACTGTTTAGACAACTTTGAACTAAAGCGCTTGCCAGGATTCTTAACAATTTGGGAACGGTCAAGCTGTATACCTTCATGGGCACGGTAACGCTGAATATAAGCCGTTTTTTCATCTTCGGTATCAACTCCTCGCGGATATCCCGATGTTTCTACCTTATCCTTTATATATGGCCATATATCCTTTATATATGGCGTGAAAAGGGTTGGGTAGTTTCTGAAACCTCCACACTCATTTATCTTCAATATTCTGTACTCATGGCGAACGGCTAGGTCCAGCTCAGGGCTTGTATACACATCTCTGATCTTACGCTGGTTGGTTGTATGATTACAATCACCGTTGTTCTCCTCTGCGCACTTCACGCACAGGGGAAACATGAGCTTGTGATCTATAACGACGGGTATGATCGGCATCCATAAATCGCGAGGGGGGAGCACGTCTACGAAAGAGAGTTCAAAGTAGCGCTCATTCAAGTTAGCTGAAAACTCCTCGATGGTTGGCATGATGGGACCCACCAGTTTTTCAGGCGCACCTACGGGGTATGGATTGTTCTTCATCACGTAGGGATATAAAAACAGAAGTCGTAGTAGTGGAGTTTCACGCCCTCCAAACAAGCTGTCACCGCATTTGAGAGGGTCCAACACCATTGAACATTTGATGGCCCTTATTTCTTCACGGTACTGGCCATCTGTTTCCATTCGTGCATCATACTCATGCTCCCACACGATCTTGTGAGTGAACTGGGAGCCTATAAGTTGATCGCGGTTACGGGTCCATGCGAGGGTGTCGGCGGGGGATCTTCCATAAAGGTCCCCTGTGACGGCACACTCAGGGCGTGGGCATCCATGCCACCAGCAGCCGTTAAAGGAGTACACATTCTTCTCACCAGTGGTTGGATCCTCACTTATGCCAGCAACCCAGAAAGCACGACCATTGACCTTAATGGGTACTTCCCCCGTGTTGCGGGCGTGCCTGTTGCTGTAGGTGTATGAGCCAGTAAATAGCCTTGTGCCCATAACTGCGGGGATTGTTTCTGTGAATGACGGCTAAGGTGTCTTTAGGCATGAAGTTATTTTTGAACACCGTAAAGCATAATGAGGTGATCGTGGTTGCGACTTGCAGCGGATGGCATTTGAAACGGGCTATGTACATCCTTCTAAAGGCCTGGAAATATACTCTAAACACGCGCACATCATTCACGCAATAACGTTCACATTCATCAGCTATATTGTATGGACTAGCTTCATTAAAACTGTTGTAGTAGCGGTCAAATTCTTCACGCTTACTATCACTCATGTTGGTGTAGTTAAAGTAATGTTTGGGTAGAGGTAGTCCTACGTAATTTAAAGTTTCGCTAGTGAGGAATGTGTAAGGGAAATACCCCTTTGAAACTTCAGCGCTACGCCCATGACTTTGGGTAGCTTTGCTAATTTACAAGGTGTGAACAGCAGGGTGTCTTTAAACTGTACATCACCTCTTATTTGCATCTGTATTAGTTTGTTGCCTCTTTTCAAGGGATCACCTGTAAATATTGCAGCAACTCCTTATAAAGGAACTGTGTATCAAATTTGGCCCCGTTAGGGGCAAGAATATACACAGTCATTTTTTTGAACTTGTCCGCTAATTTGACAATATAGGATAGAGAGAGTTTCACAGGGCTGTCGTGTGCAGTCGTTTTAAAAACGTTTGTCCGTTTACCACATTTGTGACACTCATCACACTCAATCTCCATGCACTCCTCACAGATAGTCTGACTTAGGAGTAAATGTGGAATGACCTCTTTGGTTTCAGCGTTCGTGTATGTTTCTATATCGTAGTACACGGATATACAAGAGCTATTTTTAGGCTTAGCATCTTTCATATAACATACATGCTTCACTCCATCCGCCTTATATTTTTCATGACAAGTAGAACAGTGAATTTCATTACATTTATGTACAAACTTGCCCCAATTATCCATCATACGAAACATGCCACATTCACAGATTCTCATTTTCCTGCAAGGCCAATTGACTTATGGAGCTCAAAGCAATTATTGTACGTCGTGAGAGTAAAACTGGGGTACCTTGAGTTCCTCAGGTATAGGACCTATGTCCCTATCGGGGAACGACCGGTTTCTCCCCCTCAGCATAGATTTCGAAGCAATTTACGAAGGGGTCCGGGCTCAGGAGATCCCCCATCCCCCACCGATGTGGGAGGTGTTCTTTTCGGTCACGTGATTGACCAGTGCACTACGTCGATTAGCTGATCATTCCATTTCTAGGGCTAGGAGTCGGGGGGAATCTTCTCCCCTAGCCATTAGCCTATGGATAGGCTGTATTGGGTTCCCGGAGTCAACGGGACGCGATAAGTCTTTCGGGGTACGACAACACGTGACGACCGTACCTTGCACCACGTCGGTTAGCCTATGATTCCATGAATTTGTGTAAGGCTAGGAGTCGGGGGGAAATCTAATCTAATCTTCTCCCCAGAGCCATAGGCCTTATGGATAGGCCTCGTATTGGGTTCCAGGAGTGATGGGATCGCCGATGAGTCTAAACGTGTGCCGGGGACAACCTGGAGAATTTTGCGAATGGAGCTAGTAGCCGCGCAAAGTAGCCTCTGTAGCCGTTCAATTAATTCTCGGTTCACGTCCCCGGGTACCTATCGAAGTTTGACCGTGGCTGAAAGCACCTATGAAATGGTAGATTTCTTTTTGGTCAGGTGATTGACGACTGCACTACGGCGATTAGCCGATGATTCCATTTATAGGGCTAGGAGTCGGGGGGAATCTTCTCCCCAAGCCATTAGCCTATGGATAGGCTGTATTGGGTTCCCGGAGTCAAGGGGACCCGATAAGTCTTTCGGGGTACGACAACACGTGACGACCGTACCTTGCACTACGTCGGTTAGCCTATGATTCCATGAATTTGTAAGGCTAGGAGTCGGGGGGAAATCTAATCTAATCTTCTCCCCAGAGCCATAGGCCTAATGGATAGGCCTCGTATTGGGTTCCCGGAGTAATGGGATCGCCGATGAGTCTAAACGTGTGCCGGGGACAACCTGGAGAATTTTGCGAATGGAGCTAGTAGCCGCGCAAAGTAGCCTCTGTAGCCGTTCAATTAATTCTCGGTTCACGTCCCCGGGTACCTATCGAAGTTTGACCGTGGCTGAAAGCACCTATGAAAAGGTAGGGCCGGGGTGATCCCAGCCCGGCCCCAGACCCCTCTATAAACCACTCGTTGACTTATAAGTAGCGCGTCATAGGGCCTATGACTTCAGCCAAAATTTTCCATCAATCGCGCGCCCAACGCCTCGGCTCGTCGGAGCAAATGTCTCCCCGGTGCCTATGGCGGCCCATAGGGCTAGCGATCAGCAATAAGTAGAAGATGGAAGGTCGCAGAGTGGGCTCTGAAGGCGCCCGAAATCTTGTGAGTTTCAACAGGGAGGTAACATCTTGCAAGGGGTGAGATTGTGAGTTTTAGTCCCTGCCTTCTCACGTATCTACCGGTTGAATTAATTCCCGTAGCAATGTGACGTAGGATGCTGCCTAATCGAAATTCTCACAACTTACCCAATGGGTGTTGTAGACCATGACTCCAGATTTGAAAAAATTTACTGGAGCACAGCTCTGAATTTACTTTTTTTCCACTTACACCACTAGATAGGTTAATGATAGTAAACTCTTGAATTGACGACATACCAATTACAAATTGTTTTAGCTGAACATAATAATACAATAATGTACAGTTTATAACTGACCTTAAGTTTATTTATTCATTGCAGCAGCAACAGTGGACGATGTTAGACCTTGCATGTAGGCATTTGTTGTGAATTTACCGCCATGTATGCTTGGCCACTGATCAATGGCTTTCTGTGTGATCATTACAGCAGATCTAGTGCCTGGAGCTGGACCCTCCTTCACAATTCTGCACAGCTTAGTCAAATGAGATGGCTTAATGGATCCTTTGTGTTCAACAATGTAACCAAGAATGGAGAATGTCCCTTCAGCTGGTGCTTCACTCCAGGCAGTTGATCCATCTTTATCAAAATGCTTTAATCTCTCTGTGATTCCTTTCCACAGCTGTTCTATATATTCTGTCAGCCAATTTATCACCGAGTCTTTTGTAAAACTACTTTCAGATCTGGTTCTGGATGGTCTAGCAACTTCAGCAACCTGGTAGTAATCAGAACGTTTCTTGATGTATTTGTAAACTTCATTAGGATGTAATCCTCAGCTGTTAGTTCCTTTTGCTGCCCTGTGGTATCGTGCTTAAATTCAGAAACTACATCATTTGCATTTCCTCCATTAGCTAATTTGGAAATTGTTTCCATCACTCTTAACATAACAGTTTTCCCTCCTTCTTTATAAAATATATTTTCTCCAAATTCTGCACTAACTGTGGTTTTTTGAGCTACTTGCAACATAATCTTTGTTACATAGGAAATCAATACATAGAACTTGGCACTAATTTCTTTCTCTTGTGGATGATCAAAAAACACAATTTTCCACAAATCTGTCAAATTGATCAAATTCGTAATTAACCATGCGAGTATCAGATTTGAGTTTTGGTCTCTTAAAACCAGTGATATTGTCAAGAACCATATTGGTATAGTCAAGGCCTGATCTCAGATTTGAAGTGTGATTCTGAATAAAGTCTAAAAGCTCACTTAGTTTACAAATTTTCTTCAATGCATCAACGTGTGCTCTGTTCACAAGATGCATTAAGTCCCATCGAAATTTAAAATTTTCTCCAAACAACTTTTTCATTTCGTTTTTAAATGGCTCGTTGTCCTTACAAAAAGCCCCATCTCCAACCATTCCAGATACCTTGGATTTAATTGCTTCTTCAGATAGTTTCAAGTGATTAGGAGACTTCAACACATCAAAAATTTCATTGGCCAAATAAACTCCTGATTTGCTGCGTACTAAATTTATCCCAGCAAGTTTTACAGTCTTATCTTCTTCACTCATAACTAATACAACTAGCATGCTTAATCCCAAAATTGTTCCAATGTCAGCTGTTATTGTTACTGAAGTTTGTTCTAAGAACCACTTTACAGTTTGTTCCTTAAGTTGATTATCTAATAGCTCACAAATTGTCTCGCACGCATGTGTGCTATGATTCAAATTTCCAACCTCACAACCTGACCTATGTAATACAGCTAGAAGTACTGGATATAGAGCCCATGCAGTGTTTGTTTTCATTTCATCTTGATTATCATCATCTTCATCCTCAACAGCTATATCTACATCAGGCATATTAGTGTCACAATTTGCAATGTTTTCCATTATATCACTTGGTACTGAAAATGAATCATCAGCATGCCCTAGATCCTTCTTTTCCACCAATTTGAATGTAGATTTGATCAAATCATTGTTCAGGATTTCTTGTATTGATTTACACTTGCTTAAATGGGCTATGGAAATGTCAAATTTGTTGCTTTTTGCTTTATTAGATTTGGATGCAACACTTGAACTTGAAGGCATATTTTGACTCTTCTCTTTATTAACCACAACAGCTTGGTGAGTTTCTTTTGTTAGGCGCAAAATTGCATTCAATGTCTTCTGGATTTGGGAATTTTCAAATTCCTCTAAAGCAGTTTTGTTAGTCTGATGCGCAGATTCCTCACTTACCTTTTGTTTCTTAGGTGGAGGAGAAGCACTTTCTTCAGTCTGTGAAACATCTAGTGAAAAAGTTTCATTTTCTAGATTAGCAGTTGATGAAGTTGGTTCATTTTTCTGAGGTCTAGCACTAGCACATTTTGTGAACAAACTAAATGACTGCTTTGCCGTATCTCTTTGCTGCACTTCATCCTGGTATTTCTTACTGCAATATCTAAGTTGTGGGCCCAAACTCTGGGACCTCTTGTATTGTAACAAATATTTTTTTGGAATTAAAATGTTCCTCCCAGTTTTGCTTCTTTGAATATTTGTTCTTGCATTGACCACAAAAGTAACCCCTTTTAACACCCTCACTTTTCTCTCCAACTTCATCAATATTAGGATCCATTATTGATTATTGACTACCTGAAAAAATACAAAATAAGTAAAAGTTAGTAAATATAGTATGGTAAAAGTGAGTAAAAGTAAGTAAATATAGTACAATGAAAGCAAGTAAAAGTAAGTGCTTTAAACTTAGTAAAAGTAAGGAAGAGTAAGTAAAAGTAGGTAAGTTAAAGTAAGTAAAAGTAAGTTTAAACTTAACTAAACTTTTCAATTCTAGAGTCATGGTGGATTACTTAAAACCGCACAAGTAATTATCTGGACAATTTATCAAACCTGGCCGAGATCAATGGAACATAGTCCAATCCTGATAATTTTATATTAAAAAAATATACGTTTTAATAAAATTTTAATTATCAAAACATTGAAGCTTAACAAAAAATAAAAATAATTGTTAAATATGGAATTACCAACTAAACTTAAAATAAGTAAATTTGTAATTTAAAAAAATTGGTTTGTACAAGAACGTATACGCAAAAAAATTGCATAACGTCTAGCGGATGAACAAAACCCAAACCCAAATTTACTTTTTCTCATGGTCAAATTTACTGGAGCAATGCTCCCAAGATCCCAGGAATCTGGAGTCATGGTAGACCGTCTACACACAGGGTCTACAACACCCATTGGGTAAGTTGTGAGAATTTCGATTAGACAGCATCCTACGTCACATTGCTACGGGAATTAATTCAACTGGTAGATACGTGAGAAGGCAGGGACTAAAACTCACAATCTCACCCCTTGCATAGATGTTACCTACCTGTTGAAACTCACAAGATTTTGGGCGCCTTCAGAGCCCAATCTGCGACCTTCCATCTTCTACTTATTGCCAATCGCTAGCCCTATGGGCCGCCATAGGCACCTGGGAGACAGTTGCTCCGACGAGCCGAGGCGTTGGGCGCGCGATTGATGGAAAATTTTGGCCGAAGTCATAGGCCCTATGACGCGCTACTTATAAGTCAACGAGTGGTTTATAGAGGGGTCTGGGGCCGGGCTGGGATCACCCCGGCCCTACCTTTTCATAGGTGCTTTCAGCCACGGTCAAACTTCGATAGGTACCCGGGGACGTGAACCGAGAATTAATTGAACGGCTACAGAGGCTACTTTGCGCGGCTACTAGCTCCATTCGCAAAATTCTCCAGGTTGTCCCCGGCACACGTTTAGACTCATCGGCGATCCCATCACTCCGGGAACCCAATACGAGGCCTATCCATAATGCCTATGGCTCTGGGGAGAAGATTAGATTAGATTTCCCCCCGACTCCTAGCCTTACACAAATTCATGGAATCATAGGCTAACCGACGTGGTGCAAGGTACGGTCGTCACGTGTTGTCGTACCCCGAAAGACTTATCGCGTCCCGTTGACTCCGGGAACCCAATACAGCCTATCCATAGGCTAATGGCTAGGGGAGAAGATTCCCCCCGACTCCTAGCCCTAGAAATGGAATGATCAGCTAATCGACGTAGTGCACTGGTCAATCACGTGACCAAAAAGAACACCTCCCACATCGGTGGGGGATGGGGGATCTCCTGAACCCCGGACCTCTTCGTAAATTGCTTCGAAATCTATGCTGAGGGGGAGAAACCGGTCGTTCCCCGATAGGGACATAGGTCCTATACCTGAGGAACTCAAGGTCCCCCAGTTTTACTCTCACGACACACTCTCACATTGTCGGCAAGCAGTGTTTGTAAACAGTTTGCGGAACTAAAACAAAGCGATTGATTTCGGGCATATGTCTACATAAACTTTTTTCATTGTTTTCAGTTCCTGAATCCATCCTGAAAGTGCGTCTCACAGGTTATGAAACACCCTGTATATCATGCGTCCTCAGCAGTAGACTTATCAAACGAGTTATTGTACGATAGTCCCTTTGGTGGAGTTGATTTCTTAAGAAAAATTGTCAAAATATGTAAAGTTTTTAAAGTGATAATGTAAGGTTGTTAGGAATTGAATTACAAGTGAACAATGATTGCATATTAATTGTAAACGGCTATTCACCGTACAACAACGGCAGTAATCTAGATGAATACATTGATTTGTTGTACAAAATTAAGTCATCATCAGATAATCCTAAATATTCTCATTGTATAATAATCGGGAACTTAATGTGCATGTGAACTCGGAATTCTTTGTAGAGTTAGGTAACATGTGCGAGTCTGCTAAATTAAGTATGAGTGATGTGGAAATATTAGGTGTAACTAGTGGTAATTTTACATACGTTAGTGATATGAGTGGTACCACCAGGTGGATTGATCATTGGCTCAGTAGTATGCCCGCAAAAATCCCGAGTGCAATGCAACTAAATGCAACATTACAATGTTGCATGCAGCGTAACAATGTTGCATGAAACATGATGAGCGTGTTTTTGAACCCCGTCAGCCCCCCTCAGCCCATTCCTAGCGCGTAATGGCCTGAACAGCCCCCTGCGACCGTTCTTTAGTGACCAATTGATGGTGCTTGGCTGTACTGCTCTTAGGTGAGAGAGCTTTACTGCCCAGCTGGCTGCCAGGCCAGCGTAAAGTCTCGGGCGTAGCCTCTGGGTCTGGTGGGATATCCCTTGAACACTAGATTCTAAGAATCTGGCCGCTTGTGAGTGACTAGTAAGACTTAGTAAGGAGCTGCATCTCGCTGTCGCTCCTGGGGGGAAATCCGTGACGCCTGCGTCGCGAGTGTTTGTCAGTTGGTAGCTGCGACACGTTTGGGAGTGTCCGGCCCTGGGGAGACCCTTGGTCGGTGCGGCAGCAGCGAGAGGTGTAGTCTTCTGGATGGGATGAACGTCACTTGCAAATAGGCGGATGCGGCTTGCGCGGGAAGAATTCACCCCCCTCCTTTTTTTTATATACTGGTCAGAACGTTTTTGATAGTTTTCATTGCTAGAACGCTTTATCTTATTCAGTGCATTCAGAGTTCGAAAAAATAAGTTACAATGACTGGACCGCAGAAACTGAAGGCTGAATGTACGAGATGTGGAGTAAATCAGTGGGTGACGAACTTCAAAGAAGCTTGATTCGAAAAGATCAACCACTCCAGCATGTGCCGCTTTTGCGAACTCATGCAGTTTTAAGAGAAGCTAGAGGAGAGTGTCTGGCGTCTCGGGTCGTCCAGATCGGCTGTTGGAGGCGCGGCGGTCGCTGACGCAGCTGTGCCCTCTACCCCGGAGCTTATTGATAGGATAGCTGCCCTGGAAAGGCGGTCCAGCGATGGATTGGACAGAGCTCGGGACCGCGGAGAAAGGGCAGAGGTGCAACCGGGGACAGGGGTGCAAAATCAGTGTCAGGAATCGCCAGCGACCACGTGGAATGCTCGGAACCGCGACGCAAGGTGGAGGGAAGGGAGGGCGTAAAGAAGGGGCCGATAAAGAAAGGTGGAAAGCGGCCGATAAGGAAAAAGAGTGAGAAGGGGCCTACTGATGGCCCAAAGAAAATGAAGGATGTAGCTGGAGTGGGTCGGAGTGGGTCGGAGTGGGTCGGGTGGTGTAAGTGCGGCTGAGTCTACGGCTGGCGACGGGTATCGAAAGGTATCGGACAAGAAGGTTTCGAAGCCGAAGCCTGAGACCGCGGTTGCCGCGGTTGAACCTCCAACCGCTTTAGTCTCCTGTGCGCGAAGGAGGAAGAGACCGTTTTGATTGGGGACTCGCAGATCAAGGGCCAGGAAAAGTACTTTGCTTCTGCAAACCGGGACAGGAGGAAGGTAAGGTGCTTACCCGGGCGGGGGACGGCGCACTTAAGGAGCTAGAGAAGCTACGCGTGGCTAGTCGGAGGACTGCGATCGTTGTCCACGCTGGTGGCAACAACCTGTTCCTCAAAGGCGGTAGAGTAGGTTCGACCGAAGGTATCATCACCGAGATCATAGTCTCTTGTGGATAATCTAAAACTGAAGACAGACAGGGGAATGTTGCTAGATATTTTACCGGGGATGAATGCCAGTGACCACGCGCTCAGTAAGATCATTGGCATCAACGAAAGGGTGCAAGACTTGTGCGTCCCACTGGACGTGAGGTGTGTTGACCTCTACGACGCGTTTTCGGTTAGGTGGGACCATTATCAGAGGGATGGTGTCCACCTCTATGCCAACGGTAAGGGTGTGCTAGGCGCCCTGCTTGACCGGCATCTATACGTATGGTGAGGTCAAGACCGGGGATAGATGACGGCCCCCAAGCGGGGAGAGATGTTGAGCTGGTGACGGACGTACCTTCAACTGAAGGGTGCGTCCATGTACAAGTGGGTGACCCTCCTTCCCCGTTGGAGGGGGCTCAGCCTCCTGAGGAAGTTGCCCCCTCGTTGGTGAGGGGCTCTTCAACGCCCGACAGCCCTGGCTGTTCGGGAAACGGGTCGTGCTAGGGGGCAGTCAGAATAGGGAAGGCTCCCTCCGTGCAGTGCTTTTTAATGTTAGGTCGATTAGGAATAAGTTTTGCGAGCTACAGGCGCTCTTCGCATCAGAATACCAGGATATCGTTGCTATCACCGAGTCCTGGATTCATACTGATCGTAGGGACTACGTTGGGGAGTTCAAGATTCCTGGGTATAGAATGTTTCACAAAGACCGCACCCGTGGGGAAGGGGGTGAGGGGTACTAATATATGTGAGGGACACGTTGAGTCCGGTTGACTGCCAGTTCCGATCGGAACGGGAGCTGCTTGACGTCGATCTGAACGTGGGAGGGACGAACTATAGGTTAATCTTGGTGTACAGACCTCCGCATCTCCTCCTCGAGGAGAATACAGCTCTGTACACCGAATTCCGTAGCCTGCTAGGGGATAGGGTGTGTAGTTTTAGGAGACTTCAACTGTCGCGGCATAAACTGGGAAGACAGGACTGCTGATGCCAAAGGGAGGAGGCTAGTTGACTTTGCTGATGAGAACTTCCTCACTCGGTGGGTCAATGGGCCTATACGAGGCGAAAGAGTTCTCGACTTAGTATTCACGACCGAAAAGAACCTCGTCACTGGCCTCACCGTTGACGAATCGTTGGGCGGCAGTGATCACAGTCTGATTAGGTTCCGTGTGTGCGTCCCCCAGGTGAAGCGTAGTAACTCTAGAGGCAGTAAGCTCGATCTATGGCGGGCGGACTTTGTTGGCCTCCGGGATAGCGTAGGTGTCATGGGGTTAGAGGTCGGCGGCGATGTTGAGGGAGTGTGGAGTGCATTCCGGGACGAGTTTATGGTGCTGCAGTCTGCTGCCATACTCTCAAAACCGGTCACTCCTGCTTCAACACGGCCTAAGTGGTTCAGTCGGAACATCGCTTCGGCTATCCGAAATAGGAAAGCTGCGTATAGGAGGGCGAAGGCCAATCGTTCCCATAAGAACACTGACAGCGTATGTCCGCCTGTGCAGGGAAGTGAAGGCGAAGGTTAAGCTAGCGAAACGTAACGAAGAACTCCGGGTGGCAAGCTTCTGCAAGGGGAACCCTAAGGAGTTCTTCAGTTATGTTAATAGGAGAAAGCCCATTAGAAGCATAAAGGACCCCAGCGACGTTCTGCGGACCTCCGACGCTGACATCGCTAATTTGCTGAATGAATACTTTGCGGAAGTGTTCACCAGGGAGGACACCCACGTCATCCCCGAGCCAGGCGTCAGGCACGAAGGTGCTGGCCTGGATAGTGTTCGGTGTACCGCGACAGTCGTTGTTGATAGCATAGACAAATTGAGCGCGTTTAAGGCTCCTGTCCCAGACCAGCTCCTCCCCAGAGTGTTCCGAGAGGTGCGCAATCAGGTGGCTTCCCCCCTGGCTACAGTCTTCAACAAATCGTTGGAGACGGGCCAGGTGCCTGGTGACTGGAGGAAAGCCAATGTGACCCCTATCTTTAAGAAAGAGGATCACGAAAGTACAGGGAACTATCGTCCTATTAGTCTCACTTCGGTTGTAGGTAAAATTTTCATTAGAGTGAATAATAGCGGATAGGATCGTTGACCATTTGGATTCCTACAAGCTGCTTGGGGACTCGCAACATGGGTTTAGACGGCATTGGTCGTGTCTCACCAACTTCCTCGAGATTTTCCACATTATGTTGAGCGAGTATGATAAGAATAGGGCGATTGATATACTTTATCTCGACTTTCAGAAAGCCTTTGATAAGGTACCTCACCGCCGGCTAATGGCCAAAGTGCGCGCGATGGGTATCGGTGGGGAAGTAGGTAGGTGGATTGAAAACTGACTGAAGAATAGGCGTCAGAGGGTTGAAATTAAAGGGTTAGTAGCGGGGTTCCTCAGGGTTCGGTTTTGGGGCTACTGTTGTTTATAATTTACATAAATGATATCGACGGTGGCATCGTCAGTAGGATCGCCAAATTCGCTGATGACACCAAGCTCGGGGCCAATGTTGGGACGCTAGAGGCGATCGAGCAACTGCGTGCGGACCTACGTACGATAGGAGAGTGGTCCGAAAAATGGCAAATGTCGTTTAACTTGAGCAAATGCAAGGTGATGCACATTGGCTACGCCAATCCCAAGTTGGACTAGTCATGTTGGAGAGTAATATCGAGGCGACTGATTTGGAAAAGGACTTGGGTGTGCTAATTAGCAGCGACCTTAAGTTTACGAAACAGTGCGTAGTGGGGGAAAAGAAAGCCCAGAAGCTGTTGGGTTATATCAGGAGGCAATTTCGATTTCGGAACAAGAAGATTGTGATCTCTTTGTATAATTCCCTGGTTCGGCCGCACCTGGATTATGCTGTGCAGTTCTGGTCGCCCACCCTCAGGAAAGATATTGAGAGGCTGGAGCGAGTGCAGGCGAGGGCCACAAAGTTAATCCCTTTCGTTAGGCATATGGGCTACAATCGACGCTTACGCGCCCTGAATTTGTTTTCGCTCGAAACTCGGAGGCTCCGCGGTCAACTCATCGAGGTTTTCAAGTTCTTATGCGGGATTAGTTTAAATGATAACCGAACTCGCAACAATGGTTGGAAGTTGGATTTGAAACTGTTTAGGACTCGTGTGTGTGGGAATTACGTATAAGATCTGGGACACGTGGAACAGGCTACCTTCAGAAGTTGTGAACAGTTCTTCTGTGGATCTCTTCAAGAAAAGGTTAGACCGAATCTTACACACCATTTGAAGGTGTATGAATTTTTCCCTGGCACCCGTTGCCATTGGTACCTCCTCAGTATGGGCTGCAAGGCCTTTTGAGGTACTACTTTTCCTTGTAACTCCTTGTAACTCACTCTCTCTCTGTATATATGTGTGTGTGTGTGTGTGTATATACACCGTATTTTCCGGCATATAAGGCGCGGTATTTTTCCCCCAAAAATTCTCAGAAAATCACCCCGCGCCTTATATGCTCAAGGTCAGGGTCATGGGTAGGCTTTTGGTTACCGGCAAGTGGTGGTTTCGGTGCTGCGGTATCGATAAACTGAACTCCAAACACCTCCCCTACAAAACTGGTTCCCAGATTACTTTAGAGTGATTAGTAACTATTATAAATTATAATTTATAGATTACGTAATAAGCAAACCAGCTTCAACAGTTGTAAATAATCGTAAAGTATGAGGGTCATTAGCCCTTGTCCGACAAACCACTCGTTTGTGCATGTTGTCTATTTTATACAACTCGTTGACATTATTACTGTAAACAACAGGCAGCCATGTTTGTTTTGGTGGTTGGTGGGGCAGACAACAGGCTAGGCTGCGCAAGGTCCCACCACTTTCAGCTGCGCTGTGCGCATAAGCAGTCAGCCTCTGGCTCACTAACGGCTTCATCATTTTGAAACCGGAGCTTGTTGGAGTAAGAAAGATCTTCTCCATAAAACTGTTTAACTTACAGTGGAATATTTGTTTCACTGAGAGGGGCATGAAGTAGCATACAACACAGTATTCATATCTGTCTAAGGACGAATATGATTACTGATTTACCGTTATGATACTTCTGTCCCTCTCTCTGACACAAACATTCTACTGTTGGTTGAACAGTTATTCAAGTTTACAATTTTGAGATTACCAATACCCTATTATAATGGAGTCAAAGAGAAGGCATGCCTACACAATTGGATATAAATTACAAGTGATAAAATTTGCAAAGGAAAATGGCAACCGAGCTGCTGCAAGGCATTTTGGGCCGGCCCCTACAGAGAAAATGGTACGTGACTGGCGAAAACAAGAGGCCGAGCAAGTACTGTATTTTTTAATTTTTTTTCAAGAATATGCCTGCCAAAATTGGGGTGCGTCTTATATGCTCGTGCGCCTTATATGCCGGAAAATACGGTATATATATATATATGTGCGTGTGTGTGTGTGCGCGCGCGCGCTGTATATACATATATATTAGTGATGTAGCGGTTGTCCGCAACCGCATTTATCAGTGCGGTTATTGCGGTTGTTGGAGGATATCTTCTTACTAGGGCAACCAAATGCTATAAATGCTAGTGCAATGGCTATAAATGCTATAAACGCCGCCAAATGCTGTTCCTGTCATGCCTCATACATTCACTCAATGGCGCAAAAAAGTAAAAGTTTGCTCCGCCCTAATTGCGACATATCTAGAATTGCTACTTGGACTGGATGGATAGATTCATTATGTAATAACTTACATTTATGAACGCTAGTTGGCTAGAAAAGCATTATTTTAATTATATTTAATAGAGCAATGATGATGTATAATTACTGTTGATAAAAAAAGACAAAAAACACTCAATTTTTTTATTAGAAATTAGGCAACCTTCACTACCAATTCACAAACTACTGTAAACTAAAGCACCAGCTTCAGTATCTGTTCAGCCACGAGTGAGGGTTGTTGTGTTGCACTAGTTTTCCATCGCTACCTTTGTAACATTACGTGCTTCAACCCATTAGTAAACTGTTAGACTGTGGTGCAACCATCATGGAGCGATCTACGAGTGCAGTGTGGAAGTACTTCTCGAGAGTGTCAAACGATGTAGGGAAGTGTGTCATATGTAATAAGAACTATTCACGAAAGGGAAGGAGTACCACTAACTTAAAAAACCATCTGCGCTCAAATGCACAAGGAGGAATATGATGAAGTGATATCTAGTGAAAATGAAGCTAATGAGCAGTCAAAGAAGAAAAAGGAATAAAAAGTGTCTCTTACACCCCTACAGGAAATGAAGTATGCAGTGAAAGAAAAGAATCAGACAATTGAAAGTTGCTTCGAAAAAGTCAAAATTTGGGATGCGAATCATTCCAAATCAAAATCACTGGACTATCGCATAGCCGAAATTATGATAATGGATGACTTGCCATTCAGCCACGTTGAGGACTTAGGTTTCATGAGACTCATGGATGAAACAGCTCCACAGTATAGAGTGAAACAGCGTCAGTTCTACACTGATATTGTGTGCAAGGACATCTATGACTGTTTCAGAGAAAGTATTCAAAATTCTTGAGCCTCTAAAAGATTCGGAAGTATCATTGACAACGGATGCATGGTCAGACACGTCTGCTGGAGTGTCTTTACTCTCTTTGACATGCCATGCAGTGAATCAAGACTTCAAGAGAACCAATTTGGTGCTCAGCGTAATGCCACTTGAAGATCGCCACACTGGAGAATACTTGTCAGAAAAATTTGAGCAGATGTTTCAGAAGTGGAGAATTGCCCATTCATCCATCCATTGTCTAATGCGCGCCCAGGAGCAAACATGATAAAAGCTTTGTTTCTCACCGGCGTCCATAATATCGATTGCACTGTTCATAAACTGCAACTTGTATTCAAAAGTGGATTATCCTCACAAAAATCTGACTTGTTAGCTAAACTTCGATCCATCGCTACTCATTTTAATCATTCTACGATGGCGCAGGATGAGTTAAAAAAAATCAGAAACGCTTAAATCAACCTGAACTTACACTTATTCATGATGTCACCACACGGTGGAACAGCACTTCTCACATGATGCAGAGAACTATATAGTTGAAGAAACCACCGAGTCTATAGAGCGCTGCTAACTCCAAAATGTAACAACTCACTAACGTCGACTTCACTCTTTTGTCAAACTGTGTGGCTGTGCTGGAAACATTCGATAATATCACAAAGATTGAGTAATTCCACTTCTTCCATATCCGAGGTTATTCCGCTCGTCGTTTCCTTGAAAAATATGCTGCAATCTCGAAATGGTTATTCTGAAGCTGATCGTGGAATCAAAACAATGAAGGAGATAATGCGCACAGAGCTAGCAAGGATATTTGATGGCCTAAACGCAAATGACATGTATTCTTTGGCTACCTATTTGGATCCAAGGTACAAAACTAAATTTTTTTCCGCTTCACATGTCACAAAAGGTGTTCAGGAAAAATTGGGATATCTTTGTGATGAAATGGACAAGACTCAAACATCATCGGACTCGGAGACAGCCAGTGAACCACCGGCAAAGAAACCACCGATTGATTTAGGCCAGCATCACCTTCTACGAGTAAATCAATAACAATAATGGACTCAGTGAGTGCTCTATTGGCTTCCACTAGTGATGACGAGACCGAAACTGAGTCAAGCAGAGACTCGCAAAAAATGATCGATAAATATCACAAAGAGAAAACGATTGGACAAGCTAATGATGTTTTGGCTTGGTGGGGGTCAAATCAAAAGAAATACAAAAATTTGAGCAAACTGTCTCAGACATACCTTGGATGTCCTCCCTTAAATGTTCCTAGTGAACAATTATTTAGTGGAGCAGGGATCATCTACGATGAAAAAAGGAATAGGCTGAAGGGGGAACCAAGCTGAAAAACTTATTTTTGAAATACAGTCTTCCAGCAATTCAATTTAAATATAAGGATTAAATAGTATATATATATATATATATATATATATATATATATATATACACCACTTTCGAATGGGTAGTAGTTGGGGAAAGTGGTTGGTGGGATGCAAAACGCTTTGAGTCTTCGTCCCGCATCCTGCAAACGCACTTTTTACAGTTTAGATTATAGTCATTATATTGAAGACTGAAAAGTGAGGCTAAAACGCGATATTTTATTGTGTTTATTCTTAGGTAATATTATGATGTTATAGGGTACATAACCGCAATCGCGCGGAGCTCTATTTGTAAGCTCCGCAACCGCAGAGCTATGAAAAATGACAACCGCTATATCACTAATATATATATATATATAGAACATACCAGCTGGTGTGAAAAAGTTGCCAGCGAGGTCTTTAAACCTCTTTAAACCAATAATATTTTCCTAAACACAGTCCTTCATTGTCAAATTGCTCAGCCAGATAAATTTAAAGAATTGGTAGCACTAAATCAAACATACAGCCGTTTTCTAAATATACGCCTAAACATTACTATTTTATTATAGGGTGTCCGAGAATTATCTGTACAATATTTGGCTGTTATTAAAAGTCAACCATGAAGTGTAGAAATTCCAGTGTTGTCCCATTTTACAGAGAATCTCATTAAGTTTTTTCTGATACCACGTTTTGTCAAGTTTTTTAGAAATGTACGCAGGTGACAGACATTGATGATTTAAAAGCAAGAATCACAGCTGCTATTGAGCGAATTGATGTGGATATGCTGCAGTGTACATGGCAACATTTGGAGTATCGATTGGATGTTTTGCGAATCATTAATGGTGCACATATCGAATGTTTGTAACAACGTTACTTTAATAAAAGAAACTTTTGAAAATACAGATTCTAAATAATCTTGTTTAAGAATTTTACGTGTGTTATCAAGAATTTTATTAAAAGATGAAATTGTACAGATAATGTTCGGACACACTGGAATTTCTAAAAAACTTGTCAAAACTTGGTATCAGAAAAAACTTAATGAGATTCTCTGTAAAATGGGACAACACTGGAATTTCTACACTTCATGGTTGACTTTTAATAACAGTAAAAAATTGTACAGATAATTCTCAGACACCCTATATGTAAACGATTATTTAAATTAAGCATCTGATTTCCTTCGCAATAAAAAACAGCTGGCAAGTCAGGCTCCATTCTTGACACATAGCTGTCGAAGTAATTGTTTTCAGACTAATAATTAAGTTTTAAGTATATATACAAGTTTCTAGAAATTCTTTTATTAGGGTCAAAACCGGAATAATCGGAGATATTTATCACATACATCTATATCAAACATAACAGCTAGTAGACGCAAATACATGAATACTACACACTAGTGCTACTTTACACACACACACACACACACATATATATATATATATATATATATATATATATATATATATATATATATATATACACACGGTGTTTCAGGAGGAAAGGTCAATACTTCGGGAAGTGATAGTATCGGACATTGTGAGAAAAAAAGTTCATATGAACATGTGTCTAATTCTGAGTGGTTACGGAGATAGAGCTGTTTGAATCTGATGCGCGCGCAGCTCTTCATCCCCCAGCAGTGGTCCCATTCAATAGCCACCAAGGTCTCCAGACCTCTCTCCGTTAGATTATTGTTTGTGGGGGTGGATGAAAAGTCAAGTTTACAAAAGAAAGGTGGATACACGAGACGAATTGCTCACGCGCATTTTGGATGCTGCTTCCCGCATAAAGGAACGTCAAGATCAACTCAGACGAACAACACGCGATCTTCGCACACGAGTTGCAAAGTGCATTGAGGTTGACGGTGGGATTTTCGAAAACGTATTGTAAACTGTAACAAATTTGTCATTTCTGTATCTGATACCATTCAAAATGCCAATGTTTAAACATTAAATGTTAGAAACAGTAATTGGTTTCTCTTTCTTGATTACCATTAACAATGCTTTTGTATTTGTAGATTCAAACAGCTCTATCTCCGCAACCATTCAGAATTAGACATGTTCATATAAACTTTTTTTCTCACAATGACCGATACTATCACCTCCCGAAGTATTGACTTTTTCTCCTGAAACACCCTGTATATATATATATATATATATATATATATATATATATATATATATGCAACAAGGCCAAAAATAATACGAGGAGGAGGGTGTTGTATCTACGTGAAAAACACTTACACATGTGACGTGAGGGTAAAGAATTAAGCAGCACAGTTGAAGTTATTATATTAGAAGTAAAAGAACTGAACCTAACCATTATGAACATCTACAGACCACCAAACACCACAAAAAGTGAATTCCAATTTGCTACAAATGAAATAGAAAACATTAAAATTACTTGAAACTCCAACAACAAATATTCTAATTTTCGGAGATTTTAATTTCCCATTCATATCATGGAAGAAAAATGAAGTTATATATGTTAAGAAGTTTCATGGCAACATTACTAAAGATGACAGAACCCAAGCAACAATGCTATTAGATATTATGGAACATTACGCCCTTACCCAGAAAATCGGTGAAGCCACGAGAAAAGAGAACGTTTTGGATTTAATCTGGACAAATCACAACGAGATAATAATAAATAAAAAAGTAACGCACACAAAGCTCTCCGACCATAACCTCATCGATATACAATTGAAGTTAGCACCCAGAGGTCCGGAAACGCATCCGAGAGAGGAAGATGGAATATTTGAAGGCTTAAACATAAATTCAAAGAAAGTAAATTGGGAAAATGTAAATAAAGATTTAAAGGAGGTAAATTGGGAATTGCTACTACACGAGGAGACTCCACAAGAAATACTATGTATAATAGAGACTGAAACGAAACCTATAATACTGAAACATATTCCAGAGAGACAGGAAGGAAAACGTAGCAAGCTCGAAAGGAAAATCAGGACTCTATTCAGGCAACGAAGACAAACCGTAAAACATCTCCACAGATGCAGAACTGATGCAGAGAGACTCAAACTAAAGAGGAAACTTGGCGAAATAGAAATGGACCTAAAGCAAACATTCATACATAAGACAAACGAGGAGGAAAACGAGGTAGCAGAAAACAAAAAATAACCCAAAATACTTCCACACTTTTGCGAAAAGGAAAATGCAGTGTAAGGAGAGTATTGAACCGTTGATAGACGGGGAGGCCGAATACACAAATGACCCGAAAGAAATAAGTGAACTGCTTAGGGAACAATTTAAATGTGTTTAGCAACCCTAAGTCCGAGATGGAAGTGGAAAACCCAGACGAGTTTTTCGACATTGATACAGATCAACCAAGAACAAATCCCGGCACAAACCTATTAATGGGCTTCGAGTTCACGGAAGGAGATGTAATTACGGCCTTATCACAGATGCGAGACAATTCAGCGCCAG
Source organism: Bathynomus jamesi (assembly GCA_023014485.1). Taxonomy (NCBI): domain Eukaryota; kingdom Metazoa; phylum Arthropoda; class Malacostraca; order Isopoda; family Cirolanidae; genus Bathynomus; species Bathynomus jamesi. The sequence goes on along the minus strand of JAJOZX010006256.1, from coordinate 103,946 downwards.
GGCCAGACATGGAGTGCCACATTTCTGAAGAAATGCAAAGAGAGTATTGCAAAACCGCTATACTTACTATGGAGGAAATCACTCGACACAGGACAAATTCCACTCCCCTTAAAGAACGCGAACATTGCCTCCCTATTTAAAGGTGGTAACAGAGCAATGCCCAAAATTATCGGCCAGTGGCTCTCACCTCATACCTTATAAAGTGTTTTGAACGCATAATAGAGGCAAAACTATCTATTACCTACAAGAAAAAGACTTATACAACTCAAATCAACATGGCTTCAGGGCGGGTAGATCATGCCTGTCACAGCTACTAGACCACCAGGAGAAAATATTAGGAACATTGCGTCGAGGACAAAACATTGATGTAATATATACTGACTTTGCTAAAGCCTTCGATAAATGTGACCATGGAATCATAGCACACAAACTTAGGGATACAGGAATTACTGGAAAGCTAGGAAGGTGGATATTTAATTTCTTGACGCAAAGAACGCAAAGAGTGGTGGTAAACGGAGTTAAATCGGAAGTCTCGGAAGTCGTGAGCTCTGTCCCACAAGGGACAGTATTAGCTCCCTTGCTGTTCATAATAATGATTGCAAATATTGATGCAGATATTAAGGACAGTATTGTATCATGCTTCGCAGATGACACAAAGATATATAAGTAAATATTGAACGAAGATGACATAAGAAAATTACAAAACGACATTGAAACATTATTCCAGTGGGCAGAAGACAACAATATGAAGTTCAACGAAGAAAAATTCCAACTTCTAAGATATGGTAATAACAAAGAGCTACAGAAAAAAGGGTACAAAACTCCGCAAGCCAAAGAGATAACACCAAATCCACAAGTCAGGGATCTTGGAGTAATAATGTCGTCGGATGCCGAATTCAGAGAGCACTATAAAATCAAAATCACAACGGCTAGAAAAATAATGGGAATTATCTGGAGGAGCTTCCGCAGCAGAAAAGCAAACATCATGCTCAAATTATGGAAGAGTCTAGTCCTACCAATAATTGAGTATTGCTTAGTACTCACAAGCCCACACAGAAAGAGAGACATTGCGAGCATTGAAGCTATACAAAGGACTTTTACGTCTAAGATAGAGGAAACGGAAGGTGAAGACTACTGGTCTCGACTACAATCCCTGGAACTCTACTCTCTTGAAAAAAGGCGCGAGCGGTACACAATAATATACATATGAAAAATACTTGAGGGCTCTGTCCCTAACCTCAGAAATGAAACAGAAAAACTGGAATGAGAGAAGAGGCAGATTTTGTACGGTCCCAGCTGCGGTGGGACAAGGAGCCATGAAAACGAGGATGGAAAATACCCTCAGAATACGGGGCCCAAAGCTTTTCAATGTCCTTCCAAAAGAAGTGAGGAATCTCCAGCACACCGACCTGAATAACTTCAAGAACCAGCTGGACAGATTCTTGTGCAAAGTCCCTGACCAGCCATGCGTGGCTGGCTACGAGGGCAGGAGGAGATCAGAGAGCAATTCCCTCCTTCACCAAGTCCCGCAAATGAGGCGGGATGCTGCAGAGGGGTTGACCGCAGGTCGATCCTGAACCTTCGTTCAAACTCAACAAAAGTAAAAGTAAGTAAAGTACAGAAGATTTCTATATGCAACACCCAACACTTGTTTAATATTGGCAGCCTCGTCAAACCTAATGATAATTAATAAAGCAACATCAAATGTCTGTGCTAAAACTCCATTCTTTGTGTACACAACTGTACAGCGGATTTTGCGGATAAGGGTAACATTTTTATTATCTACAGATTTGTCTTATACTTTTCTATTCAACTTTCTACTACTGCTAGAATAGTTGAAAGCCAAACTTACAGGGGCTTTTATGATGGAATGAGGGGCCAAGGACGACTGACTGAAAAATGCCCCCCCCCCCCCCCCCCATACACGAAGAAGATCCAAAAAACAAGGTTTAAGGTTTGAGGTGCCTAGGCACTCTGCATTTGGAGCTGCATTTTTGATGTCTTGAAAACCATAGAGATAGTAGGAAGATCATTGGGCAGATCTACCATATTCATCCCACATTGAGGGAAACTTTGTGAAGCAGGTGAAAAAAATGAAGAGTGGATTGAAGACAGCCAGATGCAGGGATTTGATGAGCTATTTGTTTACATGCAGTACTCAATGATTTCCCGGTAGGTTTAGCGAAAATATTAAAATCTCACTAAAACATGCCTAAGATATCCATTTACTTTAAATAAATGCTAATCAGAACAACCTAGCTCAGGCACATAAATTATATAATTTTCCTAGGTTCGCTCTTAAAATTTCCTTTTTTGGTCTAAAATCTCCCTATGCACCTGCATTTAAAGCAATATGTATGAATATAGATTTATTTGTGTTTCTATCGTAAGATTAAAGTATTATTCAACAATACTGCTATATATTTTTCATTTAAAAACGATTTATTTCCCTAAAACAGGGAAACATCCCTGTCAACACTGCCCCAGTGACGAATATGCAGGCTGCTTGTCATCGCTTAAAGATGTAGGGGCCTATGAAATATATCGAAACTCAACTCAAATATTTATTACCTCAGTGACTTTCATCCATTTATTAATTTTATTTACAAGAAAAACAAGGCTCTCTCTCTCTCGAGATTTTATATAACTGAAGATTTCTTTTCAGATAGAATCGGATTTAACGTTCAGGGTTGTTTGGTTTCAACGTCTATAATCTTATGAATTTTTACGAATTGTAAAAGGGTATAGGTAAATTAGAGTCGGGAACTTTTTATTTATTTGTGGATCTGGCTTTATTTCAGAGTGAAAGCACATCCGTGGGGCAACAAGCAAGCTTAATGGTATAAAGGGCCTGACGTAGCCTTGCCTAGCAGAACCGCCGTAGACTGGTCACAGGGTAAAACTAGCATTGCAGAATTGGTCACGTTCTTATTAATATCTTTACTATAGTCAATATGGACTAATTACTTAAAACTTGAGACATGTGTGTAAAATTGAATCCGACCCCCAGGTAATTATTCTTTAAGTTACAGGAATTAGGCTAATTTATACTGCAGTACTCTAAGCCTACCTACAATCTTTATAAGGTTCTAAGTCAATAATATTTCATCTGAAAGTTTTGACCATAGAGTAACTGAACCTACTTGATGTTATCATACTGCCCTCACATGTACCTAAACGCCTTCAGAAAATAATAAATTGGAGCGACACAAGCCACAAGCTGTAATAACATTGTACAAATTGACGATTTCATGATCTCTAAGGATGTACACTATTTAAATCTTAGACTTTCATTCACAAGCCAACTAATTAACACACAACTATTTACCACTATCAAATCACCCTACATAACTTAACCTCTTAACGACCGAAGTTTTTGTAGGGTTAAGTTATGAGTGCGTGTATGAGAAACGGTACATATTCGACCCAGTGGTCCAAAAGAGGTAAAGCTGAGAATATACGCTAGCTATTTGCTATCTATTTACTACTAATTATGATGATAAATTCTTTCTCCATACATCTCATAGCTACCGTATTCATTATTTATATGTTAATGAACTTCCTGGTAGCTAGTTTATTAATTCAGCTGCCTACAGAAAGGTGTTAGCATTTTACTCATTAAACTATGATGTGAAGGTTCATTGAAAGAGAAAAGTACACCCACACCACACACACATATATATATATATATATATATATATATATATATATATATATACACACACACAGGGTATTTCATAACCTGTGGGGCGCACTTTCAGGATGGATTCAGGACCTGTAAACAATAAAAAATGTCTACATAAACATATGCCCAAAATCGCTGTTTCCGAGTTACAGCCCGTTGTGTGTTCCAGAAGTATCCGCCTTACCTTTAAAGGAAGTGCTCAGAATACCGCCTTGCGCTTCAATACACGCCTGAACACGCCTCGTCAAAGACTGCCTGACGCGTTCAAACATCCCACGTATTGCTTGGATTTTCAGGTATCTTTGTTCTACACGTTGGCGAAGCATTTCAACGTTGCCAATGGGTGTCACATAAACGATGGATTTCAGATGACCCCACAGGTAAATATCGAGTGGATTCAGGTCCGGGGAGCGAGCAGGCCACGCAATGGGTCCTCCACGGCCTATCCATTTATCATGGAAATGGTCATCCAAATAGTCTCTGGCTACTCGACTAAAATGAGGCGGAGCGCCGTCATGCATTAACCACATATGACGTCGGACACCAAGAGGAACTTCATCTAGTAAATCGCTTAAATCATTCCTTAAAAAATTGGAATAGGATTCTCGTGTTAATCTTCCAGGCAAAACAAAAGGACCAAGTTGTTGGCAATAAGTCCTGCCATACATTGATACTAAATTGTTGTTGGTGCTTGACTGGATGATGGCATGCGGATTCTCTTTGGCCCAGTTATGAGTGTTGTGAAAATTGATCATGCCATTTCTTGTGAAGGCAGCCTTGAGGATAGAAAAAGAGGATCGCGAGCACATTGTTGAAGGAACCAACTACAAAAAGCCTCTCGTGGTGGGAAATCAGCTTCACTAAGGCCTTGTACTCTCTGAATGCGATATGGTAAAGCTGTTGTTCTCGTAAAATTCTCCACACAGTTGTGTATCTTACACCCTTTGCTGCTGCTATCCTTCGGGTGCTGACACCAGGATGTTCCTCCACGCGGTTCAGGACCCGCTCCTCCAACTCAACAGTTCTGGCGCTGATTGGTCTATCACCATCTGAAACTCGCTTGTTGAATGATCCTGTAACAAGACGCTTGACTATTCTCTAAAAAGTCTTTTATCTGGCAGACGGCGATTCGGAAACCTTTCCGCATACAGACGTCTTGCTGCGGCCGCATTACACTCAGGAAGTCCATACATCAGATGCATGTCTGCCATTACTCTGTTTGAATAAGCCTCCATTCTCACTTCAAATGCACACTACCAGTGAATAGCACAAAAACTTTTAAAAAAGGTCACTGGACTGCACTTATTGACGGTTAGAAGTTACGAATACGAACAGTGAAACATCGCGATGCACCTGACTGACTGGTGGCTCTACACTCAACGATATTGAACCATGTCATAGTGTGTACGAAACATTAGAATCTGCAAGGCCATACATGAAATAAATCTCGTACAAACCACAAACATTGTCGGCAAGCAGTGTTTGTAAACAGTTTGCGGAAAGAATTGCTGGAACACAAAACGGGCTGTAACTCAGAAACAAAGCTATTTCAGGCATATGTTATATAAATTTTTTTCATAGTTTTCAGGTCCTGAATTCATCCTGAAAGTGGGTGCCACACGTTATGAAAAACCCTGAATGTGTGTGTGTGTGTGTGTGTGTGTGTGTGTACTTTTCTCTTTCAATAAACCTTCACATCATAGTTTAATGAGTAAAATGCTAACATCTTTCTGTAGGCAGCTGAATTAATAAATTAGCTACCAGGAAGTTCATTAACATATAAATAATGAATACGGTAGCTATGAGATGTATGGAGAAAGAATTTATCATCATAATTAGTAGTAAATAGATAGTAAATAGCTAGCGTATATTCTCAGCTTTACCTCTTTTGGACCACTGGGTTGAATATGTACCGTTTCTCAGTCACACACGTACTCATAACTTAACCCTACAAAAACTTCGGTCGTTAAGAGGTTAAGTTATGTAGGGTGATTTGATAGTGGTAGATAGTTGTGTTTAATTAGTTGGCTTGTGAATGAAAGTCTAAGATTTTAAATAGTGTACATCCTTAGAGATCGTGAAATCGTCAATTTGTACAATGTTATTACAGCTTGTGGCTTGTGTCGCTCCAATTTATTATTTTCTGAAGGCGTTTAGGTACATGTGAGGGCAGTATGATAACATCAAGTAGGTTTAGTTACTCTATGGTCAAAACTTTCAGATGAAATATTATTGACTTAGAACCTTATAAAGATTGTAGGTAGGCTTAGACTATTGCAGTATAAATTAGCCTAATTCCTGTAAATTAAAGAATAATTTACCTAGGGGGTCGGATTCAATTTTACACACAGGTCGGAACCTCCCAAGTTTTTAAGTAATTAGTCCATATTGACTATAGCAAAGATATTAATAAGAACGTGACCAATTCTGCAATGCTAGTTTTACCCTGTGACCAGTCTACCTAGCGGTTCTGGTAGGCAAGGCTACGTCAGGCCTTTATACCATTAATCGTACCTGCTGCCCTACGGATGTGCTTTCACTCTGAAATAAAGCCAGACCAACAAATAAATAAAAAGTTCCCGACTCTAATTTACCTATACCCTTTTACAATTCATAAAAATTCACAAGATTATCACTGTACAACAAATTTTCGGTTCAGAAAAAAACGGGAATAACATTCGGTCATTCTTAATACTTCGAGTGTGCTGATTCCAAATCTGAAAATAGTTTTTTTCTATCACGTCACGTTTTTTTGTAATGACTGCTTAAAATCTTCATACCAAAAAATAAGAATATATTGATAAACAGATAGGCTTTATCATATGGAACAGTTTAATTATTGCTATACTTCAACATATATGCACAAAATTAACAAAACTCTCGTATTATACTGTTTTCAACTTATTATTTGTATTTATGCTGGCGTTTGTGTGATGCTTCTGGTTGGTCACGCTTTAAATTCCAGCAGAAATCGGCCAGCATAGCAGGACTCCACTTCCCTTTGTATCGGCTCTCCATTTTGGCTATATCCTAGTGGAATCTCTCCCCGTGTTCGTCGCTAACAGCAGATGCGTTTTCCGGAAAGAATGAGGGATGTGAATGCAAAAAATGAATTTTCAATGACATCTTACATCCGAGACGTTGGTATGAGTTGATAAGTTGATCCACAAGTGCAGCATAGTTGTTGTATTTAGTCTTTCCTAGTAGACCGCTGCACACGTTTTTGAATGCACGCCAGGCTGCCAACTCAACCTCATCCATCACCGCTTCAAAGTGTTCGTGTAGCACGAGTTGGTGAATTTGAGGGCCGACGAATATGCCTTCTTTATCTTGGCATCACTTATTTTTGGGAATTTTTCCTTTAGATATTTGAAAGCAGGCTTATCCTCTTTCAACGCCTTTGCAAATTGTTTCATCAGCCCTAGTTTTATGTGAAGTGGCGGCAAGATAACCTTTTCCTTTCGTACTAGTGGTTCGTGAATAACATTTGAGATCCAGGTGAGGAATTGTCTCGCGGCGGCCATACTGAGCGTGTGTAGTGTTCAGACCTTGCTCGGCTATCCCACTTGCATAGGAAACATGTATTTCGTATAGCCAGTTTGCAATCCATTGAGAATAGCCACAACCTTCAAATCTGCGCAGATAAGCCATTCATGTTCATTGTATTTTATACAGTTCAGAATAAAAGCTGGAGGACGAGAGATGGGTATATCTGTACAATGTTCCACAGGACGCATAGCAGAACGAAGATTTGGGTAGACTATAGCCTTTTTCCCTTTTCTGTCGCAACCTGTAATGTGAGACAATAGACATTGTTGACTACTTAAGATAGCATAATTGTGTAATACATTATGCAGAGCAGGATATGCTAAAATGTGCTAAAAACACCAAATTTGACGTATATTCAGAAAAATAAAAGATTCAAACCTGTGATGTTCGTTAAGCAGAAATAGCAATCACTTGAATGGTCCAGCGGCTCTCTCCATACCATTGGGACACCGAATCCCAGACCAGGACCGGTGCCTTTGAACCATGCAGATAACGAGCTTGTACAATGTACATCTCACACAGCAGATATGATGCGCCCAGTGCTTGTCCTGATCACCAACTTTGCATACGAAGTATCATATAATTCATAAAGCTTTTTCACATGAGAAGTCAACTTCCTTTTATACTGTTTTAACGTTAATGTCCCACAAATATAACAAAAACTGTGTAGCGAATTTTTGCACTCTCTAGGCATTGTAGCATAACATCAATAAAAACCTGTAAAATAAGAAAATGATAGACCAATTTGCAATTTCACACAATATAGACGTTGTCGGTGAAATATACATAATTAGATAGCTGTTATCAGAGATGGGCAAGATACTTGGAAATTGTATCTGAGATACAGATACAAGATACCCAACAAAAATGTATCTGAGATACAGATACAAGATACTCGAAAAAACTGTATCTTCAAGATACAGATACAAGTTACAGATACAAGACACATTTTTAAGATACAAAATACTTTTGAAAGAATAATTATTTGAGTTTAGTTTCATCTGGTGAGCCATGAGCGCACGAGTTGTCTCATTCAATTGTTTATTATTATATTTTCTGGATATAAATAAATGCCAAATCAATGGTACTTCATATCTCAGTATTCATATAGTGACATAACTAAAAGGAAAGCACAAAGTAAATATGTATAAATAATCCCGAAAATTTTTAGGTATGGAAAAATAAAATAAACCACACTTTTTCAATTTATATATTTCAAATAAATTGTTAATACAGGTATGCTCAGTTACCTACTCACGAAGAAAAAATAAAGTTTTCCTCATAATAAATATATTTGCAGGAATAAGCAAATATATTTATAATTCCTGATTTTTAATCATGTTAAAACATGTTAAAACCGCGGGATACAAGATGAAACCTGAGTACGTCTGTGCCGAGACTGTGCGTGCAGCGCAACGGTAGTATTCATGTACAAACATGTAACAGCAATCGCCGGCCTGCTTCAACGTGCGTCAGATATGATCATATTTCATGAATAGTTATTAGCGTCTCTATTTAAAAAGTATCTTATGAAAGTATCTTTGAAAGTGTATCCCGGGATACAAGCTACATGACAAAATGTATCTTAGATACTTCTCAAGATCCTCCAAAAATAAAGTATCTAAGATACGTATCTCAGATACATATCTTGTATCTTAAGATACTTTTTGTATCTTAAGACACAAGATACTGCCCATCTCTGGCTGTTATTCAATAATACTCACTTATAGCACTGATTTATGATAAAATATGGCAGACAATTTTGTTTTAAATGATTAATGAAAGAAATTTTTCATAAAATCAAAGTGGAAACACAGAGCCGAACACCACCACCACAGCATATACATGACTGAACAAAATGTAAAAGATACGTTCAGAGAACCAGTGGTTCTCAAAATGATGCAATGAAGTAGGGTAATTTTCATAAAATCGGTGGGTGATATTTTCGCAATCTACGCATATAATTAGCCATAAAAATTACGATCTCATTTCCATTTTTTTTTCACTGTTGTACAGTGTTATAGACGTTAAAACCAAACAACCCTGAACGTTAAATCCGACTCTATCTGAAAAGAAATCCTACAATTTTATATTATATATATATATATATATATATATATATATATATATATATAGTTATATATATATATATATATATAATATATCTAGAGAGAGAGAGAGAGAGAGAGAGAGGAGTTACAAGGACAAGAGCCTCAAAGACCTTCCGGTCCACTCTGGGAGATGAGGTTTCTGTTATTAAACAAGTTCATTTTTCTTTCAACTATCTTTGCAGTAGTAGAAAACTGGATGGAAAAATATAAGACTCTCTCCCCACTCTCTGCTCCCTCCCTGCCAGAGGCAGGTACGGAAAAAGGTTGAAGAAAATACCTTGCCCCTGGAAAAGTAGCCAAGGAAATTTTACAGGAAAGTGGAGAATATATAAATAGCTCTATATTTAGCATGCTCACATAGACACCGTGCAAGCGAACTCCTGCAGAGTTATGTTATGTTTGTCTTAAACTATGAGAGTATTCAGTACTTTGTCTAGCCTATTTTTAAACACAGTTACACTTTGACTGGAAACAAGGAAACAACCTCTGAGGGAAGTTGGTTCCAGATATTAACTATTTTATAGGAAAAGAAATTTTCGCAGACAGAGATCCTAAATGTCTTTAGTTCCAGTTTAAACCCATTATTTCTTGTCGAATTGGCATTAAGTGAGAATAAGTTTCTGTAATCTACCCTGTCTATTCCATTGAGCATCTTGAAGACTTGAATAAGCTGACCCCGCAACCTCCTCGTCTATAAGGTAAACAGATTTAGGCGCTCCAATCTCCGTTGGTAGCTTTGCATTCTCATTGAAGGGATCAATTTTGTAGCCCTTGCTTGTACTCTTTCTAACCTTTCTATGTCCTTCCTGAGGGACGGAGACCAAAACTGCGCACAGTATTCCAGTTGAAGTCTGACTAGAGAATTATAGAGAGATATTACAGTCTCCTTGTTCCGAAACTGGAACTGTCTTTTAATATAACCTAATATTTTTAAGGCCCTCTTTTCGACTTCTGCACAGTGCTTCGACAGTTTCAGATAATTGCTGATATAGACTCCTAAGTCTTTCTCTAGATCGGTCTCAGTCAAGTTCCTTCCCAAGAGAGAGTAATCGGTCTTCGGGTTTTTATAACCTATGTGCATTATCTTACATTTGCCCAAGTTGAATGGCATCTGCCAAGTAGCGGACCATTCGCCCAAACTGTCAAGATCGTTCTGAAGCGTTCTTACTCCCTCCTCAGTACCTACACTACTTCCTAATTTCGTATCGTCTGCAAATTTGGAGATTCTACTTAGAAGCCCGACGTCTATATCATTAATATAGATGATAAAAAGTAAAGGACCCAGAACGGAACCCCGTGGAACACCACTGGTGACGGGCGCCCACTCCGAAGCCACTCTTCCATTTATTATCACTCTCTGCTTTCTTTCTTGTAACCAATCCTCAATCCAGTTGGAAACGAGCCGGGAGATTCCAAGTCCTCTGATTTTAGCCATCAATCTCGCGTAAGGGACTTTGTCAAAGGCTTTTTGAAAGTCGAGATACACTATATCTATTGCCCTACTTGCATCGTATACTGTATGCATATTATGGAAAAACAAACAAGTTTGTCAGGATCTACGTCGCCTAAATCCATGTTATGAAAAAAGATTAAAAAAAAGAGTTACAAGGAGTTACAAGGAAAAGAAGTACCTCAAAAGGCCTTGCGGCCCATACCGAGGAGGTACCAATAGCAACGGGTGCCAGGGAAAATTTCGTACACACTCAAATAGTGTGCAAGATTTAGTCTAACCTTTTCTTCAAATGATCCACAGAGGAACTGTTTACAACTTCTGAAGGTAACCTGTTCCACGTGTCACAGATCTTATACGTAAAGTAATTCCCACACACACTAGTCCTAAACCGTTTCAAATCCAACTTCCAACCATTGTTGCGAGTTGGATTATCATTTAAACTAAACATGCTTCTAAAATCGACATCGTTGAACGCGCGTAAGAGCTTGAAAACTTCGATCAGTTGACCGCGCAGCCTCCGTGTTTCCAGCGAAAACAAGGTTCAGGGCGCGAAACCGTCGATTGTAGCCCATAGGCCTAACGGAAGGGATTAACTTTGTGGCCCTCGCCTGCACTCGCTCCAGCCTCTCAATATTTTTCCTGAGGGTGGGTGACCAGAACTGCACTGCATACTCCAGGTGCGGCCGAACCAAGGAATTGTACAGAGAGAGCACAATCTCCTTGTTCCGAAACTAAAATTGCCTCCTGATATAACCCAACAGCTTCTGGGCTTTCTTTTCCACCTCTACCCACTGTTTGGTAAACTTAAGGTCGCTGCTAATTAGCACACCCAAGTCCTTTTCCAAATCAGTCACCTCGATATTACTCCCCAACATCGAGTAGTCCGACTTGGGATTGGCATAACCAATGTGCATCACTTTGCATTTACCCAAGTTAAACGGCATTTGCCATTTTTCGGACCACTCTCCTATCCTACCTAGGTCCGCACGCAGTTGCTCGATCGCTTCGGGCGTCCCAACATTGGCCCCAAGCTTCGTGTCATCAGCGAATTTGGCGATCCGACTGACGATGCCACCGTCGATATCATTTATGTAAATGATAAACAACAGTGGCCCCAAAACGGAACCCTGAGGAACCCCACTAGTGACCGAGGCCCAACCCGAACTGGCCCCTTTAATTACAACCCTCTGCCGCCTATTCTTCGGCCAGTTTTCAATCCACCTACCTACATCCCCAGCGATACCCAGCGCGCGCACTTTCGCTATTAGCCTGCGGTGAGGTACCTTATCAAAGGCTTTCTGAAAGTCGAGATAAAGTATATCAATCGCCCTACTCTTATCGTACTCACTCAACATGACGTGGAAAACGAGCAAGTTGGTGAGACACGACCTATGCCGTCTAAACCCATGTTGGGAGTCCCCAAGCAGCTTGTAGGAATCCAAATGGTCAACGATCTTATTCGCTATTATCCCCTCTAATAATTTACCTACAAGAGAGAGAGAGAGAGAGAGAGAGAGAGAGAGAGAGAGAGAGAGAGAGAGAGAGAGTGTTACTAGGAAAAGTACCACCTCAAAAGGCCTTGCAGCCCATACCGAGGAGGTACCAATGGCAACGGGTGCCAGGGAAAATTTTGTACACATTTAAATAGTGTGCAGGATTTGGTCTAACCTTTTCTTGAAATGATCCACAGAGGAACTGTTCACAACTTCTGAAGATAACCTGTTCCACGTGTCACATCTTATACGTAAAGTAATTTCCACACACACTCGTCCTAAACCGTTTCAAATCCAACTTCCAACCATTGTTACGAGTTGGGTTATCATTTAAACTAAACATGCTTCTAAAATCAACATCTTTGAACCCGCGTCACGTAAGCGTCGATTGTAGCCCATATGCCTAACGGAAGGGATTAACTTTATAGCATTCTTCAGCCGGTTTTCAATCCACCTACCTACCTACTTCCCCACCAATACCGAGCGCGCGCACTTTGGCCATTAGCCGGCAGTGAGGTACCTTATCAAAGGCTTTCTGAAAGTCGAGATAAAGTATATCAATCGCCCTACTCTTATCGTACTCACTCAACATGAAGTGGAAAAACTCGAGCAAGTTGGTGAGACACGACCTATGCCGTCTAAACCAATGTTGGAATCCGCAAGTAGCTTGTAGGAATCCAAATGGTCAACAATCCTACCCGCTATTAACCCCTCTAATTATTTACCTAGAACTGAAGTGAAATGGTGTTATTTATAGATATTCCAAAGCATCTCTTCCCACGCATGAGGTAGCAGTAGGGTCCTAATCGTAAGAGTAGAGAAACAGAGTTAATACTAAAAGTTTTTTTTTTTTTTTTTTTTTTTTGCAGTCAGAAGAGAGCATCCTTAACCTAAGCTAAAAGGACAGAGTAGGGATGGGAAGGGGTCCTAGTAACCCACAGTACAGGTTTGTACAACAGACTTCACCCGCCTTCCCGAAAGAGAGAACCTAAGGGAATTGGCAGCCAATTTCTCTAGAATCCCACGACTCGGGACCGGAGGGCTGTCACACCCCAAGTATAAAGTTTAAAACACCCAGAAGGAACGTGCATAACGTTTATACCCCCTGCGGAGAGAGAGAGAGAGAGAGTTACAAGGAAAAGAAGTACCTCAAAAGGCCTCGCGGCCCATACCGAGGAGGTACCAATGGCAACGGGTGCCAGGGAAAATTTTTTACACCCTCAAATAGTGTGCAAGATTTGGTCTAACCTTTTCTTAAAATGATCCACAAAGGAACTGTTCACAACTTCTGAAGATAACCTGTTCCACGTGTCACATCTTATACGTAAAGTAATTTCCACACACACTCGTCCTAAACCGTTTCAAATCCAACTTCCAACCATTGTTACGAGTTGGGTTATCATTTAAACTAAACATGCTTCTAAAATCAACATCTTTGAACCCGCGTCACGTAAGCGTCGATTGTAGCCCATATGCCTAACGGAAGGGATTAACTTTATAGCATTCTTCAGCCGGTTTTCAATCCACCTACCTACCTACTTCCCCACCAATACCGAGCGCGCGCACTTTGGCCATTAGCCGGCAGTGAGGTACCTTATCAAAGGCTTTCTGAAAGTCGAGATAAAGTATATCAATCGCCCTACTCTTATCGTACTCACTCAACATGAAGTGGAAAAACTCGAGCAAGTTGGTGAGACACGACCTATGCCGTCTAAACCATGTTGGAATCCCAAGTAGCTTGTAGGAATCCAAATGGTCAACAATCCTACCCGCTATTAACCCCTCTAATTATTTACCTACAACTGAAGTGAAATGGTGTTATTTATATTCCAAGCATCTCTTCCCACGCATGAGGTAGCAGTAGGGTCCTAATCGTAAGAGTAGAGAAAAAGAGTTAATACTAAAAGTTTTTTTTTTTTTTTTTTTTGCAGTCAGAGAGAGCATCCTTAACCTAAGCTAAAAGGACAGAGTAGGGATGGGAAGGGGTCCTAGTAACCCACGTACAGGTTTGTACAACAGACTTCACCCGCCCTCCCGAAAGAGAGAACCTAAGGAATTGGCAGCCAATTTCTCTAGAATCCCACGACTCGGGACCGGAGGGCTGTCACACCCCAAGTATAAAGTTTAAAACACCCAGAAGGAACGTGCATAACCTTTATACCCCCTGCGGAGAGAGAGAGAGAGAGAGAGAGAGAGAGAGAGAGTTACAAGGAAAAGAAGTACCTCAAAAGGCCTTGCGGCCCATACCGAGGAGGTACCAATGGCAACGGGTGCCAGGGAAAATTTTGTACACACTCAAATAGTGTGCAAGATTTGGTCTAACCTTTTCTTGAACTGATCCACAGAGGAACTGTTCACAACTTCCGAAGGTAACCTGTTCCATGTGTCACAGATCTTATACGTAAAGTAATTCCCACACACACTAGTCCTAAACCGTTTCAAATCCAACTTCCAACCATTGTTGCGAGTTGGGTTATCATTTAAACTAAACATACTTCTAAAATCGACATCGTTGAACCCGCGTAAGAGCTTGAAAACCTCGATCAGTTGACCGCGCAGCCTCCGAGTTTCAAGCGAAAACAAGTTCAGGGCGCGTAACCGTCGATTGTAGCCCATATGCCTAACGGAAGGGATTAACTTTGTGGCCCTCGCCTGCACTCGCTCCAGCCTCTCAATATCTTTCCTGAGGGTGGGCGACCAGAACTGCACAGCATACTCCAGGTGCGGCCGAACAAGGGAATTGTACAGTGAGAGCACAATCTCCTTGTTCCGAAACTGAAATTGCCTCCTGATATAACCCAATAGTTTCTGGGCTTTCTTTTCCACCTCTACACACTGTTTCGTAAACTTAAGGTCGCTGCTAATTAGCACACCCAAGTCCTTTTCTAAATCAGTCACCTCGATATTACTACCCAACATCGAGTAGTCCGACTTGGGATTGGCGTAGCCAATGTGCATCACTTTGCATTTACCCAAGTTAAACGGCATTTGCCATTTTTCGGACCACTCTCCTATCCTACCTAGGTCCGCACGCAGTTCCTCGATCGCTTCGGGCGTCCCAACATTGGCCCCAAGCTTGGTGTCATCAGCGAATTTGGCGATCCGACTGACGATGCCACCGTCGATATCATTTATGTAAATGATAAACAACAGTGGCCCCAAAACGGAACCCTGAGGAACCCCACTAGTGACCGAGGCCCAACCCGAACTAGCCCCTTTAATTACCACCCTCTGCCGCCTATTCCTCAGCCAGTTTTCAATCCACCTACCTATTTCCCCACCGATACCCAGCGCGCGCACTTTCGCCATTAGCCGGCGGTGAGGTACCTTATCAAAGGCTTTCTGAAAGTCGAGATAAAGTATATCAATCGCCCTACTCTTATCGTACTCACTCAACATGACGTGGAAAAACTCGAGCAAGTTGGTGAGACACGACCTATGCCGTCTAAACCCATGTTGGGAGTCCCCAAGCAGCTTGTAGGAATCCAAATGGTCAACGATCCTATCAGCTATTATCCCTTCTAATAATTTACCTACAACTGAAGTGAGACTAATGGGACGATAGTTCCCTGGACTTTCGTGATCCCCTTTCTTAAAGATAGGGGTCACGTTGGCTTCCCTCCAGTCACCAGGCACCTGGCCCATCTCCAACGATTTGTTGAAGACTGTAGCCAGGTGGGGAGCCACCTGGTCGCGCACTTCTCGCAACACTCTGGGGAGAAACTGGTCTGGCCCAGGAGCCTTAAACGCGCTCAGTTTGTCTATTCTATCGGCAACGACTGTCGCGGTACATCTAACACTATCCAGGCCAGCACCTTCGTGCCTCACGCCTGGCTCGGGGATGACGCGGGTATCCTCCCTGGTGAACACTCCCGCAAAGTACTCATTAAGCACATTAGCGATGTCCGCGTCGGAGGTCCGCAGAACGCCGCTTCTAATGGGCTTTCTACTATTAACATAACTGAAGAATTCCTTAGGGTTCCCCTTGCAGAGGCTTGCCACCCGTAGTTCTTCGTTACGTTTCGCTAGCCTAACCTTCGCCTTCACTTCCCTACACAGGCGGACATACGCTTCAGTGTTCTCGTGGGAACGATTGGCCTTCGCCCTCCTATACGCTACTTTCCTATTTCGGATAGCCGAAGCGATGTCACGATTGAACCACTTAGGCTGCGTTGAAGCAGGGGTGACCGGTTTTGAGGGTATGGCAGCAGACTGCAGCACCATAAACTCGTCCCGGAATGCACTCCACACTCCCTCAACATCGCCGCCAACCTCTAACCCCATCTCTCCTACGCTATCCCTGAGGCTAACAAAGTTCGCCCGCCGGAGATCGAGCTTACTGCCTCTCGAGTTACTACGCTTCACCCGAGGGACGCACACACGGAACCTAATAAGACCGTGATCACTCCCGCCCAATGATTCGTCAACGGTGAGGCCAGTGACGAGGTTGTCTTCGGTCGTGAATACTAAGTCTAGAACGCTTTCGCCTCGTGTAGGCTCGTTGACCCACTGAGTGAGGAAGTTCTCATCAGCAAAGTCAACTAGCCTCCTCCCTTCAGCATCGGCAGTCCTGTTTTCCCACTTTATGCCGCGACAGTTGAAGTCTCCTAAAACTACACACACCCTATCCCCTAGCAGGCTACTGAGTTCGGTGTACAGGGCTGTATCCTCCTCGAGGAGGAGATGCGGAGGTCTGTACACCAAGATTAACCTATAGTTCGTCCCTCCCACGTTCAGATCGACGCCAAGCAGCTCCCGTTCCGACCGGAACTGGCAGTCAACCGGACTCAACGTGTCTCTGACGTATATTAGTACCCCACCCCCCTCCCCACGGGTGCGGTCTTTGCGAAACATTCTATACCCGGGAATTTCGAACTCCCCAACGTAGTCCCTACGATCAGTATGAATCCAGGACTCGGTGATAGCAACGATATCCTGGTATTCTGATGCTAAGAGCGCCCGTAGCTCGCCAAACTTGTTCCTGATCGACCTAGCATTAAAAAGCATTGCACGGAGGGAGCCTCCCCTATTCTGACCGCCCCCTAGCACGACCCGTTTCCCGAACAGCCAGGGCTGTCGGGAGTTGAAGAGCCCCTCACTAACGAGGGGACAATCTCCGCAGGAGCCTGAGCCCCCTCCAACGTGGAAGGAGAGTCACTACCTGCTGTTGGAGGGGGACTAACTACTGGGGGAGGGGGACTACCTGCTGTTGGAGGGGGACTACCTGCTGTTGGAGGGGACTACTGCTGGGGGGGACTAACTGCTGGGGGAGGGGACTAACTGCTGGGGGAGGGGACTAACTGCTGGGGGAGGGGACTAACTGCTGGGGGTAGGTTTAACTGTTTGGGGAGCAGGATCAATTGCTGGTTTGGGGGGTCCTAGTTTAAAAAGATTATACAAATTAATGTTCAGTAAATCACCATACTTCTTTTTCCCCTTCTGGTTAAAATGTATCCCGTCCGAACCAAAGTATTCCCCATTTCCGTAGAATGTAGGCCAAAAATCGACAAACTTTAGGCCTTTTTCATCACACATGCGTTTAACTCTTTTATTTATGCTAATGGCTTTACTTAGAGTATAATCACTAGCACGCATTCGAGGGAGAATTCCTACGACCATACCCATGTCTGTCCTATCCCTAACCTTGTCAGTTAGGTTCTTAAATTCTTTTATAATGGGCTCTGTCTGCCCTCCTGTCCCTCCCAGAAAAACGTCATTGCCACCAACATGGACAATGATAGGGCAACTCTTATTCTTGATATTAATTTTGCCTAATTCCCTATTAATTATCTGGCTTGTGGCACCCGGAAAACATCGGAGTTTTCTCTCCGCCCGTCTTGCTCCGAAAAAGTCCCCTTGATTCCTTAGCATAGAATCCCCAATTAAAAAGGATTCATCTTCCTCATCAGCAAGTAAGTGAAACTTATTTTTGATGGTAATGGGTTCCAAATCCTTATGTTTTGGTTTTGGTTTGGAGGGTCTTTTATTTTTGACCAATTTGAATTCTTGTTCCTCCGTTCTATTTCCGGAATAGTCAGTGTTTTCCAAGCGTGCCACGCTTTGTTCTAGATGCTTAATCTTACAGTTTAAATCTGCTGGTGTGTTTTTAGTTTGATCTTGTCCACTGGGTTGGATTTCCAGTGCGACGACCTAGCTTCAAGCTTTTTTACTAATTCCTTTAGCTCTTTAACTTCCTTTTCGTGGTTGTCTCTAAGTTTACAAAACAAACATACACTAAGGGATGTGATATCGCTGATACTACCTTCAGGGAAGTCAACGCACCAATGATTAACTTTACATTTAAAGCATTCTCCTTTCAATTTAGCTGGCCCTGCCATATTTTCTCTTTTTTTTTTTTTCTGAATACTCTGAATAAGATAAAGCGTTCTGCAATGAAAACTATCAAAAACGTTCTGACCAGTATATAAAAAAGGGGGGGGGGCGTGAATTCATCCCGCGCGTAGACGCATCCACCTACTTGCAGTGACGTTCATCCCTTCCAGAAGACTACACCTCTCGCTGCTGCCGCACCGACCAAAGGTCTCCCCAGGGCCGGACAATCCCAAACGTGTCGCAGCTACCAACTGACAAACACTCGCGACGCAGGCATCACGGATTTTCCGCCAGGAGCGACAGCGAGATGCAGCCCCTTACTAAGTCTTACTAGTCACTCACAAGCGGCCAAACTCTTAGAATCCAGTGTTCAAGGGATATCCCACCAGACCCAGAGTCTACGCCCGAGACTTTACGCTGGCCTGGCAGCCAGCTGGGCAGTAAAGCTCTCTCACCTCAGAGCAGTACAGCCAAGCACCATCAATTGGTCACCAAAGAACGGTCGCAGGGGGCTGGTCAGGCCATTACGCGTTAGGAATGGGCTTAACGGGGCACTAGCCACACTACATTCATCGCGCCCCTACGCCTGGGACCCCTCCATCCCAGTCTCTCACAACCTACGAGCGTTAAATAGTGTTATTTATAGAGGTTCCAAAGCCTCTCTTCCCACGCATGAGGTAGCAGTAGGGTCCTAATAGTAAAAGAAGAGAAAAATACTTTATACTAAAAGAAAAGGGTTCCCCCCCCCAGTCAGAGGAGAACATCCTTAATGTAAGCTAAAAGGACAGAGTAGGGATGGGATGGGGTCCTAGTAACCCACGGGACAGGATTGTACAACATACTTTACCCGTCCTCCCGAAAGAGAGAAAGAACCTAAAGGAACTGGCAGCCAATTTCTTTAGAATCCCACGACTCGGGACCGGAGGGCTGTCACACCCCAAGTATAAAGTTTACAACATCCAGAAAAAATGTCATAACCTTTATACCCCCTGAGAGAGAGAGAGAGAGAGAGAGAGAGAGAGAGAGAGAGAGTTACAAGGACAAGAGGAAGCCTCAAAGACCTTTCGGTCCACTCTGGGAGGTTCCTGTTATAAAACAAGTTTATTTTTCTTTCAACTATCCTAGCAGTAGTAGAAAACTGGATAGAAAAGTAGAAGGCTCTCTCTCCACCCTCCGCTCCCTCCCTGCCAGAGGCAGGTACGGAAAAAGGTTGAAGAAAATACCTTGACCCTGGAAAAGTAGCCAAGGAAATTTTACAGGAAAGTGGAGAATATATAAATAGCTCTATATTTAGCTTGCTCACAGAGACACCGTGCAAGCGAACTCCCGCAGAGTTTTCTTATGTTTTAATCTTAAACTATGAGAGTATTCAGTACTTTGTCTAGCCTATTTTTAAACACATTTACACTTTGACTGGAAACAACCCCTGAGGGAAGTTGGTTCCAGATATTAACTATTTTATAGGAAAAGAAATTTCCGCAGACAGAGGTCCTAAATGTCTTTAGTTCCAGTTTAAACCCATTATTTCTTGTCGGATTGGCATTAAGTGAGAATAAGTTTCTGTAATCTACCCTGTCTATTCCTTTGAGCATCTTAAAGACTTGAATAAGCTGACCTCGCAACCTCCTTTTATAACCTATGTGCATTACCTTACATTTGTCCAAGTTGAATGGCATCTGCCACGTAGCAGACCATTCGCCCAACCTGTCAAGATCGTTCTGAAGCGTTCTTACACCCTCCTCAGTACCTACACTACTTCCTAATTTCGTATCATCTGCAAATTTGGAGATTGCACTTAAAAGCCCGACGTCTATATCATTAATATAGATGATAAAAAGTAAAGGACCCAGCACGAAACCCTGTGGGACACCACTGGTGACGGGCGCCCACTCCGAAGCCACTCCATTTATTACCACTCTCTGCTTTCTATCTTTTAACCAATCCTCAATCCAGTTGGAAACGAGCCCAGTGATTCCTAGTCCTTTGACTTTAGCTATCAATCTAGCGTGAGGGACTTTGTCAAAGGCTTTTTGAAAGTCGAGATACACTATATCTATTGCCCTACTTGCATCGTACAGTGTATGCATATTATGGAAAAATTCTAACAGGTTTGTCAGACAGGATCTATGTCGCCTAAAGCCATGTTGAGAATAAAAAATTAGATTGTTAGATTCAAGGTGATACACAATACGTTTTGTAATGATGGATTCCAACAGTTTGCCGACAACTGATGTTAAACTGATCGGGCGATAATTACAAGGATTTTCCCTATCACCCCTTTTAAAGATAGGTGTTACATTTGCTAACTTCCAGTCGGTTGGAACTTTCCCTAACTCGATTGATTGTTTGAATATGGTTACTAAGTCGTCAAGAACATTGTGGCTAACCTCTTTTAATACCCTTGGAAGAAATAAGTCGGGACCAGGTGATTTGTATTTATTCATCTTATCAATTAATTGCTGTACCTCATTTCTCGTAAAACTTATGGTCTCTACGGGATCGTCACCATCATATGTAATCCGAGGACTTGGCACTTCTATTGTGTCTTCCTCCGAGAAGACTGTAACGAAGAACTCGTTTAACGTATTAGCTATATCTTTATCACCGAATTTCAGTACGCCATTTCTATCTTTTAAGGGGCCTACAGAATTTTTAATTGGCTTTCTGCTATTAACATGGGCAAAAAATTCTTTAGGGTTAACTTTACAGAGTGAGGCAACTCTAGCTTCTTCATCACGTTTGGCTGATTTAATTAAGGACTTAACCCTCCTACGTAAGTTTATATAGTTTTCTGAATTAGTGTGGTTGAAATGCGACTTAAGTAGTTTGTAGGCTCTATTTCTTCCCGTAATAGCCCTCCTAATTTCGTTGTTAAACCATTTCGGTGACTTTGTTGACAAGGAAACCATTTTAGTGGGTATAAAAGTGTTCTGTAATATTCTAAATTGATCCCTATATGAGCTCCAGGTGACATTGACATCCTCACTTATTAGAACTTCAAGCGTGTCTAAACTATTTCGGAAGCTTTCAAAATTTGCTCTCGAGAAATCCAGTCTTTCACGAGTCTTTTCGCGCGTATTAACTGGAACCCTGAGGTCAAACCTAATCAAATTATGATCGCTGTTACTTAAATTTTCACCAATAGTCAGGTTAAAGACTAGGTCATCTTCGTTCGTGAATATGAGGTCTAGTTTATTATTACCCCTAGTAGGCCCGTCAACCCATTGACTTAATAAGTTATCATCGGCAAATTCCAACAGTCTTGAGCCCTCAGCATCAGCTGTTTTGTTTTCCCAATTTACATTACCACAATTAAAATCACCAAAAATCACACTGATCTTATTATTCACTATTCTGCTTAATTTGTTATACAAGTTTATATCCTTATCCACGGGGTAGTGAGGTGGTCTATATACTAGAAGTAGCTGCACTACTTTATTATTTAGGTTTAGATCAATTCCCAACATTTCATGAGCAGATACGATATTACTGTTTACTGGGTGCAGGGAGTCCCGAGCATACAAAAGTACACCGCCGCCTTCCCTTCCGTTCCTATCTTTGTGAAACATTTTGTAACCTACCATTTCAAATTCTCCTGCAAAATCCCTTGATTCAGAATGAAGCCAGGATTCCGTTATTCCGATGATATCAAAGTTCTTAGTTTTGACAAGCGCTATAAATTCCATTAGTTTGTTTCTAATTGACCTAGCATTGAAGAGCACAGTTTTGAGTGATTTTAAGTTGTGGTTTTTCCTAACTGGCCTGAGTCGTTTCCCGACGCAGTTGAACTAACTACTGGGGGAGTGGGACTAACTGCTGTTGGAGGGGGACTAACTGCTGTTGGAGGGGGGCTAACTGCTGCGGGAGGGGGCTAACTGCTGGGGGAGGGGGGCTAACTGGGGGAGGGGGAGGGGGGGCTCCCTCCCTGCCAGAGGCAGGTACGGAAAAAGGTTGAAGAAAATACCTTGACCCTGGAAAAGTAGCCAAGGAAATTTTACAGGAAAGTGGAGAATATACAAATAGCTCTATATTTAGCTTGCTCACAGAGACACCGTGCAAGCGATCTCCTGCAGAGTTTTCTTACGTTTTAGTCTTAAACTATGAGAGTATTCAGTACTTTGTCTAGCCTATTTTTAAACACATTTACACTTTGACTGGAAACAACCTCTGAGGGAAGTTGGTTCCAGATATTAACTATTTTATAGGAAAAGAAATTTCCGCAGACTGAGGTCCTAAATGTCTTTACACACTCAAATAGTGTGCAAGATTTCGTCTACCCTTTTCTTGAACTGATCCACAGAGGAACTGTTCACAACTTCCGAAGGTAACCTGTTCCATGTGTCACAGATCTTATACGTAAAGTAATTCCCACACACACTAGTCCTAAACCGTTTCAAATCCAACTTCCAACCATTGTTGCGAGTTGGGTTATCATTTAAACTAAACATACTTCTAAAATCGACATCGTTGAACCCGCGTAAGAGCTTGAAAACCTCGATCAGTTGACCGCGCAGCCTCCGAGTTTCAAGCGAAAACAAGTTCAGGGCGCGTAACCGTCGATTGTAGCCCATATGCCTAACGGAAGGGATTAACTTTGTGGCCCTCGCCTGCACTCGCTCCAGCCTCTCAATATCTTTCCTGAGGGTGGGCGACCAGAACTGCACAGCATACTCCAGGTGCGGCCGAACAAAGGAATTGTACAGTGAGAGCACAATCTCCTTGTTCCGAAACTGAAATTGCCTCCTGATATAACCCAATAGTTTCTGGGCTTTCTTTTCCACCTCTCCACACTGTTTCGTAAACTTAAGGTCGCTGCTAATTAGCACACCCAACTCCTTTTCTAAATCAGTCACCTCGATATTACTACCCAACATCGAGTAGTCCGACTTGGGATTGGCGTAGCCAATGTGCATCACTTTGCATTTACCCAAGTTAAACGGCATTTGCCATTTTTCGGACCACTCTCCTATCCTACCTAGGTCCGCACGCAGTTCCTCGATCGCTTCGGGCGTCCCAACATTGGCCCCAAGCTTGGTGTCGTCAGCGAATTTAGCGATCAGACTGACGATGCCACCATCGATATCATTTATGTAAATGATAAACAACAGCGGCCCCAAAACGGAACCCTGAGGAACCCCACTACTGACCGAGGCCCAACCCGAACTGGCCCCTTTAATTACCACCCTCTGCCGCCTATTCCTCAGCCAGTTTTCAATCCACCTACCTATTTCCCCACCGATACCCAGCGCGCGCACTTTCGCCATTAGCCGGCGGTGAGGTACCTTATCAAAGGCTTTCTGAAAGTCGAGATAAAGTATATCAATCGCCCTACTCTCATCGTACTCACTCAACATGACGTGGAAAAACTCGAGCAAGTTGGTGAGACACGACCTATGCCGTCTAAACCCATGTTGGGAGTCCCCAAGCAGCTTGTACGAATCCAAATGGTCAACGATCCTATCAGCTATTATCCCTTCTAATAATTTACCTACAACTGAAGTGAGACTAATGGAACGATAGTTCCCGGGACTTTCGTGATCCCCTTTCTTAAAGATAGGGGTCACGTTGGCTTCCCTCCAGTCACCAGGCACCTGGCCCATCTCCAACGATTTGTTGAAGACTGTAGCCAGGTGGAGAGCCACCTGGTCGCGCACTTCTCGCAACACTCTGGGGAGAAACTGGTCTGGCCCAGGAGCCTTAAACGCGCTCAGTTTGTCTATTCTATCGGCAACGACTGTCGCGGTACATCTAACACTATCCAGGCCAGCACCTTCGTGCCTCACGCCTGGCTCGGGGATGACGCGGGTATCCTCCCTGGTGAACACTCCCGCAAAGTACTCATTAAGCACATTAGCGATGTCCGCGTCGGAGGTCCGCAGAACGCCGCTTCCATACTTTAACGGACCTATCATGCTTCTAATGGGCTTTCTACTATTAACATAACTGAAGAATTCCTTAGGGTTCCCCTTGCAGAGGCTTGCCACCCGTAGTTCTTCGTTACGTTTCGCTAGCCTAACCTTTGCTTTCACTTCCCTACACAGTCGGACATACGCTTCAGTGTTCTCGTGGGAACGATTGGCCTTCGCCCTACTATACGCTACTTTCCTATTTCGGATAGCCGAAGCGATGTCACGATTGAACCACTTAGGCTGCGTTGAAGCAGGGGTGACCGGTTTTGAGGGTATGGCAGCAGACTGCAGCACCATAAACTCGTCCCGGAATGCACTCCACACTCCCTCAACATCGCCGCCAACCTCTAACCCCATCTCTCCTACGTTATCCCTGAGGCTAACAAAGTTCGCCCGCCTGAGATCGAGCTTACTGCCTCTCGAGTTACTACGCTTCACCCGAGGGACGCACACACGGAACCTAATAAGACCGTGATCACTCCCGCCCAATGATTCGTGAACGGTGAGGCCAGTGACGAGGTTGTCTTCGGTCGTGAATACTAAGTCTAGAACGCTTTCGCCTCGTGTAGGCTCGTTGACCCACTGAGTGAAGAAGTTCTCATCAGCAAAGTCAACTAGCCTCCTCCCTTCAGCATCGGCAGTCCTGTTTTCCCACTTTATGCCGCGACAGTTGAAGTCTCCTAAAACTACACACACCCTATCCCCTAGCAGGCTACTGAGTTCGGTGTACAGGGCTGTATCCTCCTCGAGGAGGAGATGCGGAGATCTGTACACCAAGATTAACCTATACAGTAGTTCGTCCCTCCCACGTTCAGATCGACGCCATGCAGCTCCCGTTCCGACCGGAACTGGCAGTCAACCGGACTCAACGTGTCTCTGACGTATATTAGTACCCCACCCCCTCCCCACGGGTGCGGGGAGAGGGGGAGGGAGGGAGAGAGGGAGAGGGAGAGGGGGAGATGGGAGGAGAGAGAGAGAGAGAGAGAGAGAGAGAGAGAGAGAGAGAGAGAGAATTATAGCCACCCATGTATCTCTCATAAAAAGATTTACATAAATTCATTAACATATTTTGATAAACAAAATACGTTTAGAAAAATAATATTGGTTTGAAGGGCAACTTTTTCACACCAGCTGGTGGAGATAATTGCCAGATTCTCCACATATAATTATTGTTCAGTAATTAGCTCGCATAAGGTGTGATGAAATCTTCGTCAAACAGGTAATTCCAATTAAGTTAGTATATATGGTATGTTCTGGGCTATATATATATATATATACACACACACACACACATGAGAATTGTGCTTCGCGTAAATAACTAGATAAGGTTATTAGGGAGGACCTGTGTCTTGATACATCTGACAACTTTTCCGTCAGCTGGTGGGAAACTGTTTAAAGGAAGTAATATAAAATAAACCTACAGTAAATTATAGCCACCTATATATCTAAAACGATTTACATAAATTCGTTAACATATTCTGATTAGCAAAATACGTTTAGAAAAATAATATTGGTTTAAAGACCTCACTGGCAACTCTCAGTCCAGGTGCTGAGGAGTTAGTCTGATTTGGCTGGTAAAAGAATGGAAGGCTAATATTTTGCACATGCATTCGTGTTGATACCTACTAAAGAATGTATTTGTATAGATTTTTTTCCTGTATGTATTTCCCTTATACATAGCCGTGTATTTATTTCTGAAATTAATTGACTGCTACTCGCCGACTTTTTATATGTTGTGAAACATAGGACCCGTTCAAAAATAGGATATTTTTATAAAAAGAAAAATGAACAACTTAGCCCTAAAACTAAAATAGTTTTATTAAATATTTATTTTAATATTTTTTATAATAACGTTTGAAGATATATTTCTAGATAAGGCAAAAAAATTTTTTTTGGCTTTAAATTTGGTTTACCATGTTTCAGTTTTTGTTTGAAAGAACTGACAGGATTCCAGTACATCACAACCATGGCCCTCGGTAAAGGCTTTCTTTCACAAGCTTTATAATTATATTATCTGGCCATTTATTGAGCCCTTACCGGTCTAATGGGTGGTGGTGGTGCTGTCTATGAAGTATGGCATGCATTTTTTATATAGAAATGTGTGTGATGGGAATTATGAGGTATTCTAAGGGCCCGCAATATAATAGAACTGCTTTAATTCTCCGTATACGTTATGTTGAGATGGGGCTGTGTAATTGTGAGGTATTCTAAGGGTTCGCGTGTATTTTTGGGATATAACTATGCTGATTCACCTTTGCGTGGGTGTTTTTTGAGGTATAGCGATGCTAGTTTATATGTTCGTAAATAACTGTGTACGCCCTATACGACCGGCTGTGAGGCGATTGGCTGCCTTCTATGCCTACAAATGGATGAACCTTCTCTCTCTGCTTGTGTTTAGGCTACTCACATTTACACACTCGTATATATATATATATATATATATATATATATATATATATACAGTGCCCGCGAAAAGTATCCGATCACCCTTGAAATTTGTATTTTTTACATAAAAAACAATGTTTAAATGTATACTAACCTTATATTAGTATTTTGTCATCTGTCCTTTGGTTTGGATGACTTGTTCTAGACGTTTTGGCATGGATTTAATCAAGTTTTGACAAACTTCCACTGATATTTCCTTGCACCATACCTTTTTGATGGCCTCTTGTAATTTTTCGACTGAGCCAGTGTCGTGGCATTCAACCTTATTTTTTATTATTAGCCACAGATTTTCTATCGGATTGAGATCTGGACTATTACCAGGCCAATCCAAAATATCAAATTTATTGTCAGTAATCCATTTTGTCACTATTTTGGCCCTGTGACATGGTGCACCATCATGCATGTATGTTTTTGTCCTTTGGATTGCCATTGCCATTGGAAGTTTATCCTGTAGCATTGCTAAATACCGTGCACCATTCATAGTTGTGTTCGGAAGAAAATATAAGTTTCCACGCCCATAGTAACCGAAACAACCCCAAACCATCACACTTGGAGGGTGTTTCATTGTCTTTAGGGTGTATTTAGGGTCCATCCTATTTGAGCCAATAGGCCGGCGAACCTTTTTTGGACAACTTCTGAATGTCAAAAATGTCGACTCATCGCTAAATAAAACCTTCTTCCAGTCATCAACAGTCCAATGAATGTATTTTTTACAAAATGCGACACGTTTTTTACGCATTTTTTCATTAATGAACGGTTTCTTAGCAGCATGGCGAGATGGTAATCCGAGTTCTTTTTGGAGCCGCTCCTGGATAGTTCGTTCAGAAACACCAGATAACAAATTATTCATATTAAATTTTATTTCTTTCGCAGTTATTAATGGGTTTTTCAATACTAAACGTTTCATAAGTTTGTCTGTTCGCGAATTTGTTTTTCTCGGTCTGCCAGATCGTTTTTTAGGGACTGGCGTGGTTAGGCCACCATTGTTCTTAGCCCGTGAAACCCATAAATTAACGGTACTTTGGGATATGTTTAATTCCTTAGCTATCTGTCTCTGTGATTTCCCACATGCATGCAAAGCAACAATAGCACCTCGACAATCACTCTTAAGTTGTTTTTTAGCACACATTATATATAAATTTTATTTACACCACTTTCTGTAAAAAAAAAAAAATATCAAGAAATTTACACAAACAGTGAAATCTGACAAATTTGAGACACAGCCACCCGCAACGAAGGCTACCAGAACACTAATTTGAGAATGCGTTGGATAGCTCTCATATCAGCGAGCAACCTCAAAGTTAGCAGATGTCGCTAGAACAAATAGAAAGTGAATTACGTGTCTCTGAATATCAAGGGAAAATATTGTATTTTCTTGAGTGATCGGATACTTTTCGCGGGCACTGTATATATATATATATATATATTTGGATTGGCCTGAGCTGCCTTAGGTTAGGATGCCCCTTCGAGTTCACATACATGCAACTCATATATATATGGAGCTTTTCTATACATGCATACACACCCACATACATGTATTTTGTGGGCCTGAACAGCTAGGTTGTTACTCCTTGGAATTCACACACACGCATATATATATATATATATATATATATATATATATATATATTTGTAAAGGGGGTAAAAACACCCTCATCATGTTGTGTGCAATGTTGCATGCAGTTGCAATGCACTCTACATTTATCAGTCAATACTATATCTAATATACTATTTCAGAAATAGGCATTCAATTAACATAACCGGGCATTCAGTTTACCTAACCGGGTATATATATATATATATATATATATATATATATATATATATATATATATAGCGTTCAACATCCACCCCGGCAACGCCGGGTCGCTCCGCTAGTACTATACTATTGCATCTATTTTAATATAATAGAACTGCTTTAATTCTCCGTGTACTTTATGTTTTTGTTGAGATGGGGGTTGTGTGTAATTGTGAGGTATTAAGGGTTCATTTTTTGGATAGAACAGCGTTAATTCACCTTTACGCGTGTGTTTTTTGAGGCAGAGCGATGCTAGTTTATATGTACGTAAATAACTCTACTAGGGCGGAGTGAAACAACTTTTTATTTCAAATTTATTTGCCTCACTTGGTTTTTGGTGTATTAGAACATAAAAATGATGTATTCAGTCATTTACTGTTTGTAACTCAAACCATCTCGCATTTTTACATAAAACCAAATGGCCATCAGCCGGTTGTCCATAAATGAAAATATGCTCATAACATAAACACCAAATGTTCTATCAAAAAAAATAATTGAAGAAAAACGCTTTATAATGCAAAACTATACTTAAGAAACACCATTGTGCATACATTGTATTAAAATAAAATTGTATCTGGTCTCACTTGGTTGGATGCCGTAAATCAATTACATTTGAATGCGATATAAAACCCGCTCATCTCAAATATTATTATTTTTTCAGGAGAGGCATCAGATTCTTTTTGGTTTCAAGTGAGGGAAGCAGAGAGCGACTTTTTATTCTTGACCTAATAAATCCGTCTCTTGATTCCTGTGATATTACTGATGCTGAATTGCTGATGCATCTGTAACCAACTTCACGGCTCTTTCGACGTTGTGTGTGTGAATGGGGTATTGCTCAACTTTGAAAATTTTTGTTTCGTACTCAAGCAATTCTTCATCACACAATTTAGAAGTGAGAGGTGGTTCACTGATATCAATCCTATCCCAGAAGATGATGTCTGTCCAATGTGATGATTTGAAGTTCAATTCTGGTACTCTAAATTCTCTGATTTTCCTTGTATTGGTTTTCTTACACTTTCTTGTGCGTATTATTCGATCGATTGCAACTTTGCGCAGCTTTTGCTCACTATCTGACAGCATTGATAGAATATTTTCTGAGTGAGCAAAATAGGCATTCCGTGATAGATAAGGTTGGACAACTTTTTGTATATCTTCGGATAACAGGCTGAACCTTTTTATCGCATCAAAGATATGTTTCGGTCCATCAGGCAGATACGGTTTAAATTTTATATTGAACCAGTTAGGACCACAGTTTGTTACTATGAACAGAACAAGGCGACGTAACTCTCTGGAGGGATTCTTTTGGGAGACATAATAACGACATAGTTTGTTAGCTAGAGTTAACCATCTAGAGTTGTTAGAGGAACCAGGCTTGAGTTTCTCTAGGCTTCCGTCAATATATCCTTCTCTTATGGCCCCAATTATTTTGAACATGTATTGTTGATCATTACTTAAATCTTCTATGAGCTCATCTGTGAGAACTGGGATGCTATCGGCCCCATCCGTAATTGGGGAGAATTTTACCACAGGCATCTCATGGCAAGTCTTAAGAGCATTACCAATAGATCTACTGAATGATCATGGCCCAGTTGTTTTCCCGTCGTATCGCTCAAATAGATGCCTTAAGGGAAGTTCATTTGTATGTAACATACAAATGCTCCATTGCAATGGTCGGTTCAGCTTCTGCTCGATGAAATGGATTATGCCACCTTTAGACCCAGTGTTGACATTCGTACTGTCGCACCTTATCACCTGGAGATTCTGGTCTAATGTCACTTCATTCAAGTAAGCGAACAACGATTCAGATACATCACTTGCTTTTCCAGATTTAGGGCTCAAATGGTTAAAGTATTCTCCACCAGGCTCACTCAATAGTACATAATGTTCTTCAACAATTATATCCTGGTACCATTTACCATCTATACTTGTCTTTACCAACGTCTTATCTTTTCTCCCATCAAAATATAAAGCTTTAACATCACCATAACTTTGTGCAGCTTCAACTTGTAATGTTTTTCTCAATTTCTCTCTCTCTCTTCTCAGCTTACTTCGATCAATAAAAACGTCATTCTTTTTCGGTAATGATACCCAAATCCACCAAAGTAGCTGAAGCAATGGCCGATGGCAAGATGTTATTGACCTCGAGTGAGACTGATGTCTAGATAAGCGTATGTGTTCTTAAGTAGTTGGTGATTAGTAAGTATCGCTTGTGTTGTGTGAATATATTTTGCTCGTTATCATACTTATAACCAAATAACGCACAATATAACGCGCTATCTTCTCCCAAAAACCGATAGATATTATACTAGGGGTCTTTCAAAATATGACTTTCCGCCATTTTGTTCTCGGCAAAAATGCGGCGGGTGGAGGGTCCTAAAAAGAAAATATCTTTTTAGAACTTCTAGAGGATCAATACACCAAATCATGAGTGAGGCAAGACGGTTTAATATTTTCAACCCACCCTACTGGGTACGCCCTATACAACTGGCTGAGAGGCGAATGGCTGCCTTCTAAGCCTGATGGCTGTAATGCTGTAGACACCATTATGCGATACTCCATGGTTACGAATGGATGGACCCTCTCTCTCCCCTTGTGTTTAGGCTACCCACATTTACACACCCACATGCATACATATATTTGGGTGGGCCTGAGCAGCTAGGTTAGATTACCCCTTGGAGTTCACACACACATATATATATATATATATATTGGGGAGAGGAGGGCCTGAAGGGGAGTGGGATTCAAAAACTCGTGTTGCATGCAGTTACATTGCACTCGGGATTTTTTCGGGCATACTACTGGCTCGCTAGTAATAATCTAGAGGATCGAATTGTTAGTGTTCACATTCTGCATGATTTCCTTCTTTCTGATCACAGACCATTAGAATTAATTAATCAATTTTACTAACTTATTGAGTTCCTATGTAATGTTTCACATACGTAAAAATAATCACGTCGATTGGTCATACTTTAATATGGAACAGAATAGACTATAAAGACAGAACAGGTCACCATTTAGAAATTTTGCATCTTGCCTGTAGTAATCCTTGCTCAAAAGATTGTCACTGTAAACTTATAGATAGGTATTATAATAATTTAGTATCCCCGTTAAGAGAACCAGAAAGACCCCTAATTAAATCTTACAACTATCATACTAGGATTATTCCTGAATGGAGTGATTTTATTGCCCCTCTTCAGAGGGAATTGAAAGACGCCTACGATTTATGGTGGCTTCATGGTAGACCCAGATTAGGACCGGTGTACCTGAATATGTTTAGAATTAGTGGTCAGTATAAGGCAGCCATAAGGCGATGTAAACAGGAAGACTCTATTCGAGCATCAAAAGGTTGCGAGGCTCTTAAATAATGACAACAAATTTCGGAAATTAGTTAAGAATCAAACTAGTGTCAAAAATGTCCTCCTTTCGACAATCGATGGGGTGTCGGGGGAGGATGAAATTGCAAGGCTGTGGAAAAACCACTACTCAAACATTCTTCATAGTGTGAGTAGGACTAATCTTAAGATAGGCTTCAGCGAAACGCCTGTGGGAGGGACCAAGTGAAATACTTTAATACCAGTTCCTGAAGTAGAGAGATTAATTAAAGAGATAAAGACTGGTTCTGCGTCAGGAGTAGATGACCTATCGAATGAATACTTAAAATACGCCAATGACGTGGTGTATCTGCATACATCATTGCTCTTCTCAGCCATGCTTCTTCATAGTTATATCCCTGCAGAGTTCATGAAGGTGTATATATATATCTTGCCCCTTGTCAAAAATAAGTATGGGGACATTCTATCCAGCAATAATTACAGGTCTATTGCTGTCGCCTCTTGCTTCTCGAAACTACTGGAGAAACTCTTGTTACACAGATTAAATGATTACTTATGGACATAATCTAATCAGTTTTGGTTTTAAAAGGTCCCACTCAACTGATCTGTGTACAGTATTTATCTATTGAGGGAAATTATGATATATTTAAATACACTGAAAATAATTCAACTATTTATATCTGTTTCCTAGATACAGTGACGGCCCTAGGGTTGCTGGCGCCCCGGGCAAGCTGAACTTCGGCGCCCTTACAAGTATAATTTTAAAATTTGTTCACAATGAGGAAAAACTACAAATGTAGGAATAAAGAGTTTATTACAATTAACGATATTCACTCAAAGTACAACTAAACATTCTCAAAATGGAACCATGTATGAAAATATAAGAGACAGTGTTGCCACTTTTGTCTGAGGTAAATCCACAAAAAAATGTAAAAATTCCACAAAGTGGCAACACTGATGAGATATCATAGGATGGCAGCGCTGCCAGGCGTATGTAATTTGTGCTCAACGCTCACCTACGCGGCCACATCAACCCATGTGACATGTCATCCCATGTCGGGCCAAACTGACCTTAGCTTTACTGGTAGTCTCTAATGCTATTGGCTAATATAATGTTATAATCCCTGAAAATTTTACTCCACATCAGGAAATTTTCACATTTGACTTTTATTTCATTTTATTTTATTTATTTATTTTTAGATTTTTCGCTTTGTATTTGGAAGATCCCAAACGCATGACGTGGCGCCCCTTAGCACGTGGCGCCCAGGGCAACTGCCCGAGTTGCCGGTACCTTGAGCCGGCCCTGCCTAGATATAAGTAAGGCATATGATAGGGTGAACCACAATACTTTAATTAAAAAACTAGAAGACAGAAAAGTTCCCATGTACATATTAAATTTATTGAAATTTTTGTATTCCCACCAACCTTTCACTGCTAGGTGGGGCAATTACTATCCGAATGTTTTAGTTCCTCTTGCGGGGTGAGGCAAGGCTCTTTGCTCTCTCCTCTGCTTTTTAATGTGTATAGTGATGGATTAATTGCTTCACTTAATGAGGTAACAGTTGGATGTTGTATAGATAACAGAAGGATAAATAACTTCGTCTATGCCGATGATATGGTGTTAATATGTCCTTCTATTAGAGGTCTGGATTGTCTGCTAAAAGTCTGCAAATTATATTCACAGAAAATGATATTCTTTTTAATGTTACAAAAACTAAGGTTATGCAATTCCATCCTAAAAGCTGTAATCAACCAGCCGATATTAGTTTCAAAATGAGAGAAGAAACAATAGAGGAAGCACAAAAATTTAAGTATTTGGGTCAAACTAACGCCAGCTCCTTGAGTGATGAGTGAGTCTAGGGCAATCAAAAGGCAAAGTCAATTGTTTCCTGCGGCCTCCACGTCTTGTGAAACGGCTTAAAACGAGTTTTCAGGCTTATAACGGGGTCAGCATCAAAGTTTTTGGGTCAACTAAAAGTCAACCGTTTGACGTGAGGTCAATTTTTTGCATTAGGTTATCATCAAGTCAACAAAATATTAATATTAAATTACTAAGAGATGAGTTTATGACTGAGTGAGGATTGACTGACGAAAACAAAAACGAGAACCCCTAAGAGTTGCCAATTGACTGAAGAAAACAAAAACGAGAACCCAAAGAGTTGCCAATTCACTGACGAAAACAAAAACGAGAACCCCTAAGAGTTGCCAATTGGTTATTTTGCAGCAGCTTACATTCGCTAGTTAGACTCGCAAAAGATACACGAAAGGTTTGTGCTATCTGCTAGTGTGAATTGTGTGACATAGTTGTGTGACATTGAGATATGTGCGATATATAATTGGTAGTGATTTGCTATATTTCTTTATTTTACTTTCAGCCCTGTTGCACAAAAATTGAAAATATGCCAAAAGCAGCAGTTAGCAGTGTTGCTAAAATTCGTGCTATTGTATCAGATTACCCTAAAGAGTTCATTGCTTAGCCTAAGAATGAGCTGTACTGCCAAATTTGCGCCGTTACAGTGAATCATGAAAAATGATTCTTCGTTGATAAACATAGAAGCTCAGCTGAACATCAATGTGAATGTCATGATGTTCCGCAGGGAATTCTGCAAACGTTCATAAAACCAGTATCGAAGAATTTTTCAAAAAAGGTGATTGGCACATTTCTGTCAGCGAACATTCCCCTGCACAAGCCAAACCACCCCAGTGTGAAGAGTTTGTTTCTTGAAATGGGTTACAGTACTCCATCAGTGGCAAATTGTCGATCGAAGGTCATGAAACTCGCTAATGATGAAAGTGCTCGTGTGAAACAGCAAATGAATGACAAACAGATATTCCTAATCGTTGACGAAAGTGAAGTCACTGATTTAAAATATTTGAACACTCTTGTCGAAATTCTGGATGATCCGCAAAAAACATACTTATTGAAATATGAAGTCCTTTCGGGATCTGTCACCTCACAAATCATCATCCGCTCTATCGATGATTCAGTAAAACATTTGGAAAATGCGAGGAAGATTTTTGTCTACTGTTAACAGATGCAGCAGTTATATGATGGCAGCTGGAGATGTCCTCAAACACCTATTCCCAAGACTGTTTCATGTCACCTGCGTAGCGCATTTACTGCATAAGTGAGCAATGAAAGCGAGATCGTTCTATAGCGACGTGGACAGCCTTATTGCGCATATCAAGGCGGCGACAGTCAAGAACAAGAGCAAAAGGCAATGTTTTCCGCAGTAGGAGGTCCACCTGAACCCATTGTTACACGCTGGACGAGCTGGTTGGAAGCTGCATTTTATTATGCAGATAATTTTCAGGTGAAGAGAATTGTCGAGAGCTTCGAAGATGGAGGGATTCTTGTACAAAGAGCAAAAGAAAGTGTCGCTAAAGATGGTGTCCCGAGACAACTACTTATGATCAGAAAAGAATATGGACCGATTACTGACTTAATAACAAAGACGGAGGCGGATGGTTTCACCATCGAAGCTGCGTACGAGGTTTCGTCGAACTTGAAATTTGGTAAAAATGAATGCTCCATCGTACTATACATCAAGACACGCAATGCAGAAGAATGATATCTGCGATATTATAAATCTCAGCAAACCAGAAATCTCTCCCACTCTGTACGGCCTGCTACAGAAGTGTCAACCCACATCTGCCGCGGTGGAAAAATCATTCTCGATGCTAAAACACTTTTGGCGAAAGACTGCAATTTCTCGCCGGAAAATGTTTATAAATACCTAGTGCTTTATAATAATAAATACTGAACCTTTTGAAAGCCGTTCTTAGGTCATCTTAGTCAAAAAATAAAGTCAAATTTTTATGTCAACATTTTGGAAAAATAAAGTAAACTTTTTTACATTTTTTTGGTCAACTTTTGATTGCCCTAGACCAGTGGTGGCGAACCATTTTTGCTGGCGGGTCATTTTTGTTACTTTTGATTTAAAAAAAAAAACGAAATTGGGTCGCAATAATTTATTTACTTACTATTTTTAGTGAGAAACGTTGGATTTTAGCTGCTAATGTTTTGATCCGAGGTTTATATATTTAGTTGTCTTTAGTCTCACACATGCAGCACTCATATCTGTGCCAAGGCGATTCCTAGTGGTGGATTTGACGAAATTCATGGAGGAAAACAACTGTTCACATGAATAAGATGATTGTTACAGCTAATGCTAGCTTTTTCATTGATGCAAAAGAATTTGGTAGAGAGATCCATTCTGCAAGAATAAGATTCTCTACTCTTTCTATTGAATGTTGTTCTCTGGTTAAACCCAAAATTGACGACTCCAATTCCTTTTCTTGTAACTTCAGATTAAGATCAATAAGTTTAGTTCTCCATACTGCACTTTCTTGGAAGTCAACTAATTCCATTTCTAAATTACCAATGTCAAGCCAATGAAAAGCTAATAACTGAAGATCTTCAAATTGAATAGTATGGGGAAATTGGATGAATTGTAAGTTGTCATAATTTTATATACACACACGTTTTTAAAAGTATACTATACTGTTTAAAAACGTTTCAATGTGTATCAGCTGTTTATTTAGGTGGGAGAATAAAATAATTTTAAAACTGTAAGGCAGAAAATATTAAAAATTAAAGTAATATGATATTTAATAAGAGCTCGTGGGTCACTAAAAATTGCCTCGTGGGTCAGTACTTGACCCGCGGGTCAGTGATTCGCCATCACTGCCCTAGGCTGATGTCCCAGAAAACAATATCAAGCCTCTGTGCTAAAGGAATATGACTAAAGAACTTCCGGTTCTGTACAAGTGAAGCTGAAGACACTCTTTCGTACCTTCTGCAGTAATATATACGGACAGCAACTCTGGGTGAATTATAAAAAAGATTCTGGCAGAACCCTAAATTTGTTATACAACATCTTTTAGGCTCCTACATAAATTACCCCCCCCCCCCCCCGAGATGTTCAGCTTCGCAAATGTTTACTACCCACAATGTCCCAAGCTTCCCGGAGGTAACAAGACGTACTCAATACAGTCTAATGCAAAAGAATTAAATCAACCAACCCTATTGTCTAGGCTATTCATCAGTCCTGCTGTATGTCTTCTAAGCTATGAAATTCCTGGTATGAAAACTTCTGTCTGTAGCTCCACTTAACTTCGACATTACTGTATTATTTGTCACTTGTATTTCTATCCTTAGTACTTGAATTGTCATTGTATTCTATTGTCAGTTCATATTATTTATATTTGTCATATGGACTATGGTCTACCAATAAACTTTTTCATTTTCATTATCCGCACGAGTTGGCATTATAAATAATAACAGTCGGGCAAGTACTCGTTCTTATGGTACTGAACTGCCTACCTCCGATTTCTAAGGATAGTATTCTTCGAATTTTAAAAACTTGTCTTGGTTCTCTAAGGACGTTATATGTATCTACCGAGTTTTCTTATGTTCATACATTTCAGTTTATGCCCTATTATTCCATGGTTAATCTTGAGAGATTCATGGTCTTGACAATTATGTATATCTATTACAACATTTACATCATAGTTAGCATTGTTTACAAGCACATCAGTAATAATGTTGGAATGATCTATTAGTAGCAGAAAGGACAATCTTCTTCATCCGAATCCATGCATGTTGATTTTTAATGAAAATGTGATGTCCCTCCAAAAATTGAGATTTTCTCTACAGTATAATTACTCTTCCAAATATTCTAACGACAGGAGATGTCTGTGATACCTGTCTGTAGATCTTTGCGCGAGAGTGATGGGTCTCCTCCTCTGCATTGTATATGGAATCACTGTTAGCCGTTTTCAAGATGTCCAATACTTTTTTGTCCAAAGTATTTCCAATTTGTGCGGACCTGAATATGTCCTATAGCGCGAGCGATAGTGCCTAATTATCTCTAACGTTTCAAAGAAGTTGCTGTCACATTTGTTTCTTTTCCGGGGGAGGCATTGAAAACTAATTCATATATTTAAAAAATGTCGTTTAGAGCATTTGCTAGTGTATTACCTTCTCTCTTTCGAGATCTTATCGTCCGTGATCTTTTGTTTTTCTTTGTACAAACTTATTACAAATATTTCGGATCTACCTTAAATGATCATCCAGCATAATTTTCTTCCTTCTCTATGTTTGATGATGATGATGATCTTTATGGGCAGGATACAAAATCTCAAAAAAGTACAATATTCATCAAGGTAATAAGTGATACGACTAATTAAACAATAAATTTTAAAAATTAAGTCTAAAAAAGAAAAAAAAATGTACGTGAAGAAAAAAGTAAAATAGAATTAGGAAACGTTCATAAGCCATTTAGTGAGCGTAGCAAACGGTTTTATGTAGTTTGAGAAACGGGAAGAAACGGCAATAGGCCTGTAATTATCGCTAGATAGAATGTCCCCATATTTATTTTGACAAGGGGTGTGAAATATAGACCTGCCCTTATAAACTCTGCAGGAATATAACTGCGAGCAAGTATGGCTGAAAACAATAATGAGATATGAAGATTCATCACACCATTAGCGTACTTTAAATGTTCATTCGATAAGTAATCTATACTCGGGGAGGGACATTTTCCATTGCAGCCTACATTAAGATTAACTCTTCCCACTCGTTGAGGATGCATAATGCCGCGTTCTCCAAAACTAGGCTATTTCTTCCTCGCATCAGTTGTTGATGGGATGACATTCTTGGTACCCGTTTCCTTCTTGACAAATTTCCAAGTTTATCAACATCATTTAAGTTAGCCCAACAGACTTTTGCTGCTCGAATAGACTTTCTTTCTTTTTTTTTTTTTTTCCCCTGTTTGCACCGTTTTATGCCTGCCCTGCCATGAACTGCTATGAATCCTACTTCTATTCATTTCATGTAAACTGGCCCTATTTTCGGTCGACCAAAGAGACCATATATAGGTATATAGTAAGCATCTTTTGATTCCCTTTTCAAGGGAGCAATAAAATCATTCCATCCAGGAATAATTTTAGTATGGCAACTGTACGATTTAACCCAAGGCCTTCCTGTTTCCCTTAATACAGATGTTATGCCATTATAATACCTATCTACAAGTTTAAAATGAGAATCATTTGAAAAAGAATTACTGCATTCAAGATGAAATAATTCTAAATTATTAAAACCGTGGTCTGTTCTATCTTTATATTCTATTTTCTGCTGTATTAACCTTAGGCCAGTCGACATGCTCATTCTTGCCTAATGAGTTATTATTATGTCTATTATTAAAGTTGGTACAATTACTAGCTTTAGTGATCTATGAACTGAGAGAAGAACATGAAAAATATGAACATTAACGATAAGATCCTTCCATCAATCCATCTAGTGCAGGGGTGGGCAACCCTGTCGCCAATCGCCACAAGTGGCGAATTGGCCATGAGATTGTACATGTTTTGAATAAACTTTTTAAACAGTTTTTCTTTTTATACTTAGATTTATCAACCTAGTTTCTCAATTTATGCATGGTGTAGCGAATTTTACTTTTCATTCACCGCCCCTGTGGCACCTGTGGCTACATTGAACAAAAGGTTGCCCACCCCTGATCTAGTGCTACCACTCATATCGCTGAAGTACGTAAAATTATTGTTATACCTAGTAATTCTACATCACAAACTTAATTCAGCAGACTCGCACATGTTACCCAGTTCTACAAAAAATTTGGATTTCACATCGGCATTAAAGTCCCCCATTATTATGTACTGCGAATATTTTGGTTTATCTGATTGAGACTTAATTTTATATAAAAAAAATCATGTATTCATCTAGATGACTGCCATTATTGTACGGCAAATAGCAGTATTTTTCTTTTATTAGTTTTATGTTAAGATCTAATTTTTATTTTATTTTCTGTGCGTTTGGTTTTTGCATTTACATTCAGTTACGTAAATACCCTTTCTTTATTGCAGAAGGGCGTCTGTTTTTCGACTTGTATTTGTTTCGCTTTCCTCTTGCTTGTTTTTCTAATGTTTTTTTACAGTATTTCTTCCAAGGGGCACGGTATCTTCTTTATTTCATCTTTAAGAATGGTCTCTAGTCTAGAGCCGTTTGTATAATCCGAAGTTTTCAAATTTACTAATTGGTTTTAGATTTTGGTTTGTCCTTCTATAATCGCTTCTATAATATCTTCTTCCTTCTCTGTATGTTCTTCTGTTAGCGTTTTTATGTCGCGATCCATGTCTTTAAAATATTTTCTAATCACATTCTTGGTTTTGTTATTCTTTCTGTCCTTAATAAAATGTGCATCTACTTCAACTTCATTATTTCATATTTGTTTCTCTTTTGGCATTTGTTTGCCTTTACAGCACTTATCTTTTCAATGCATGTATAGTTCTCTTTCCATGCAGTGCAGCATATCTGCCGTGGTTTTATCCTCAAAAATGGTTTCTAAGTCCACGGATGTCGTGTCTGATTTTATGCTATCCCAACCTGTGATTTTAATGGTCAAGCCCAGGCGTTCAAATTCAGTGAACTCGTTAAATTTTGGTTTGTTGTTCAGTTTAGCCGTCATATAGGTTTTCTGAATAAAGATGCATGTACTCCAATATTACTGTTAGAGTAACTTCTACATTCTTAATTAAGCTGCTTTTTTCTGCAAATACTAAGTTTAAGAGGTTGATTTCCTGGTAATTTCCGCTTGTTATCTCTTGCGTTACCATAAACTTGTCTGTGCGAAACAATATGCAACATTCTTGCCTGCTCCTTATCTTTCCTGCCTCCTTTGTCTTGGTTAATATATACATTTCTCTATCCCTATATACATTCTTTATAAGTGAGAAATATCAGTTGCGCGTTTAAAGTTGATGACTTTAGTCTTTTTAATAGATTTCTGATACCATTTGAGACACCACAGAACTTGTCGGTTAGGGTATGTGGAAGTCTAAATACGACTCTTGATATCATGCTTAGTTTTTCAGTTTTTATAGCCAAGAAGTTTAACATAACTGTTCATGTCATTTCTGCGATAGTTTTTTTATGCATGTTTAATGTTTATGCCACATCCCCTTTTTGGTTTCCTAGTATATGTCCACTGGCAAAATATTATAATTGTCTATATTTAGATTTCCTTTTCAGGAATACAGTTTTCAAATCTTTCACAGATAACTCGACAATCCTTAAGATGTTTCCACTTAATTCCGTCTTTGTTTTTTCCATAATTCCTTTCATATGCAAGACTTTATTCAGGAATAATTTGTCCTTGAACTTTTTATGTTTGTAAGTATCTTATCCATTCCTTTGAACTTAGACTTGTCCGTTTTCCTTATTTATTGTCCCTCAGAGAAACAAGTTTCGTCGCTCTTTCATCATCCGTGAAAGTTTCTTTGCATGTTTTGATAGGGTTTTGATCGTATCCGTAATTTCTTTCCTGAAGAAAGAAGACCATCTGGAACGCCACTCTTCAGTATTTTCAATAACTTTTATTAGTGATAACTTCGAAGATGTAAAAAAGAGAAAAAAAACCAGACCTTTTTATTTAAGGATCCTTTGCTAAGTGTTGATTTTTCATTCTATTTTTGGAAGAGAGTTTCAAACGAGTTTTGGAATAGAGTTTCAAATGAGTATGAATATTCAATTGATGGTTAGTAAAAGTATAGCCTCTTTTTTCAATATATGCAATCTCCGCATCTCGCGTAAAATTTCCATATGGAGAGATGATGAGAATTGCATTTGGTTCCAAATTTACCTGACTATATTCAAGAGAGAATATGTAAAGAGATCAATGGATAGAAATACATTACTCATCGTTGTAGCCATAGTGGGACTACGTCGTGGCCATGTGGCAACAACGCTTTGCGTTGATCAACGAGGTTACGCGACAGTGGGTTCGAGTAGTACTTGAATGGGGGACCGTCCTCTGTGTCCAGATGATGTAGCGCCCCGGCGTTCGGATCCCACGTAAAGTTGTAAGTCCTCTCTGTTACGTGAACTTTGCCGTTAAAAAGGAAGCTCAACCTCAAAACACCATCTACAGTAGTGATCCGTAACCTGGAATCCGCGGACCCCTTAGGGGTTCGTGAATGAGTTTCAGGGGTCCGCAGAAGACAAGTAGTACATTCTAATTCCAATGAAATTAGAATATACGGGGTGGTAAACAATGATTGCCCCCCCCCCCCTGCACAGATGAAATTAATAGAGGTACAAAAAAACTGATTGTTGCATCTTTTAGACAATTTAATTCCACGTCTAAACAAAACCACTCAATAGTTGGTGTTGCCTCCTTGTGCTTGGTGGACGGCTTCAAGTCGGCAATGGTAGGTAGGAGGTGAGGAGAGACTCGAAAAGGTCAGTGTCATACTCAAGATTTCGGAGGATTGTTTCGATATGCTGCTCTATGGTCCGGCGGCAGAATCTTTCAGGATCCATCCTGAAAGACCGAGTAGAATCCCTGATGCTTGCTGAACCACCAGCCACCCGATTCTGCCGCCGGACCATGAAGCAGCACATCGAAACAATCCTCCGAAATCTTGAGTATGACACTGAACTTTTCGAGTCTCTCCTCACCTCCTACCTACCCTTGCCGACTTGAAGCCGTCCGCCAAGCACAAAGAGGCAACACCAACTATTGAGTGGTTTTGTTTAGACGTAGAATTAAATTGTCTAAAAGATGCAACAATCAGTTTTTTTGTACCTCTATTAATTTCATCTGTGCAGGGGGGGGGGCAATCATTGTTTACCACCCCTTATAAATTTTCACTAACGGGTCCTCAAAAATAATTCAAATTTTTCTACGGGTTCACAAGTGAGAAAAAGGTTACCGACACTAATCTACAGCATCCGTTTAAAAATGTTTGCATGTAATTCGATTCGTACTTTCATCTTGATTCGTTTCATTTCCAAACTTCTTTTTAATGCACTTTGTTTCAAACTATATTCTGTTTTCATTCTTTGTTATTCCTTTGCAGATCCATTTTTATCTTGGTTGGCATCACTTTGGTGAATTTCTCTTGTGACTTCACATATAGCGTCGATGTGGCTTTCCTTCGCTCCTTGATCTTCTATTTCTCCCTCACTCTTATATACTTCGTGCGGATGATTCAAAGTTCGCTGCATTCATTCGTTTTTCTTTGATTTCAAGGTCTTTGTTTGAGCAGAATACAGCATAAGAATTTGTTTTGGTAACGTAGTCTTCACAAAAAAGTATTTTCCTCTGTGATTTTGAATAGATCCACATTTTCTGATTTCAAACCTTTGAAATCCTCTGTTCGCGGAAGTCGCAGAGAATATTTCATCTTCGTTTGTAATTCCATTGCAAACCTTACATTCGATATTGAAATAATATTTTTTTTTTTTTTAGTTTTGTATTTGTTTGTTCATCATGATTTAGATAAAATTTTGCGGTAATACGCAGAGACAAAGGCCTCGGTAGTATGGAAGCGTTTAGCAGGAATCTAAAGAGTATATACAGTTATAATAAAATAAGAGAAAAGATGTTACAAAATGGTTTAGAAATATACAGTTATAAAACCTTTGAATTATGCAATAACAAATGCCACTAAAAACACATTGGAATGTACAGTGTCATCATTACCGTGTATAAATAACAAGAAAATAACAACTTCATGAGAATTGTAGAAGTTCACTATAAAAAACCTATAGCGAGTC
Source organism: Bathynomus jamesi (assembly GCA_023014485.1). Classification (NCBI taxonomy): domain Eukaryota; kingdom Metazoa; phylum Arthropoda; class Malacostraca; order Isopoda; family Cirolanidae; genus Bathynomus; species Bathynomus jamesi. The sequence continues at coordinate 60,260 of JAJOZX010006256.1, read as the reverse complement.
CGAAGAAAGAAATGGCTGATTAAAACGTGAGGAAAAGAAAAGGTATAATTAAGTTACTTAACTAATCAGATAAACTGCGTATTAATACATATGTTTTACTTATTTTGATTAGATATTTTGAGGAATTAAAATCAAATATAGCATTTCCTAGTTCCTTTAGTTTAACTGACAGTAGATACAACAAAGATTTTATTTCTCAAACAGTTTGCATAGATTTCTCATATATGATACTATTACGCAAAATATTGTAAACTGGATTTGTTTTGTTATTTAGGGGAGCAAATTGATAAGAAATGGCAAATAAATAAAGCAGATTACTGATAAAATTCGAAGATCTACCGACCCCCGAAATCAGTTCGAAATCAGTTAACTCCTACTTCATGCTACCTCCGGCTTTTACACACCAAGGGAATGAAGAAGTAGATTAAAGTAGATTATACATATCTCTGCACAACGTAAACAAAACAGTTAAGAGTGATTAACAAAAGATTAAAAGGTGTTGATTAAGAGAAGAAGGTATTTTAACACGTTGTACATATTTTACTTTGGAATCTTCAGATATGCGATGCACTTAAATGCGCTTAAATGTTTTTAGACCAAGTGTCCTCCATACACTAAAACTTGAACGGAGATGGTCTTCCTAGCTGTAGTCCGAAAAAAGGCTGTAAATCCATAACTATTCCTTTAACTAACCTACATTATCTAATAAATTCCTAATTTACACAAAGAAAAGTCGAAATTTTCCTGGAGAAGCGAGGCCAGACGGAAATACTTGTATAAAGGAAGGCGACAGCTAAAGGGAGGTAGCCTCCCAACTTTAGATATTTCAGTCAGTAGTATGCATAATCAAGAGGAGGATTTTCGAGGATAGCGTAAGCCATAAACAGGATCCGGTTGACCACGGATAATGACTCAACGCATTGATAAGCAATCAGATGAAAAGCAAAGGTTAATTCCATCACCAGTGCCCATATGCAGGAGCATCCTACTCCTGCCAATAGAAGAGCCATTCAACCAAGGCTTCAGAATGAAAGTAATTTAGTCACAATAAGATCAGCGAATAAACGCTCGTAAATGAAGAACAGAAGTGTCTCTTTTTTTGCAAAGGAATATACCAATTAGACCGCTGAACAATAGGCCAAAGTTTTGCTTAGCGACGAAAGCCCGATCATACAATTTGGGCAGTTATCTGTACGTCACGCATTCACATAAACATCAAGGTTCCAGCATGATAATGCACCTTGCCAGAGCTAAAAGTGTGAAAGAATGATTCACCCCACTTCAACTTAGAGTTGGTTTGGTAACCCTCCTGACCTCATTCCAACTGAGAATCTGAGGAGACTTCTGAAAAAGACTAGGATCCTACGAACATCTGTGTCCGGCTATAAAAACAGTTTGAAAGTCCAAAATAGCCTTAGAATTGTATCAAAATCTCGTCATGCCATGCCCAATAGGATCAGAGCAATCATTGGTCAATGCCAAGGAGGTTCTACTAAATATTAAGCCCACATTGGAATTTTAATTCCTTAAAAATTTGATTCCAAACTTTTGGCCACGACTGTATGTGGAAAAGTTGCCAACTGCCATACATTAATGTACTTTTCATTTTCAACTGAATATGGTCTGTAAACTGCTCCGGATAAACGACCTGCCTTAAATTAGATTTTATTATTACGTGGGTCTTTTATATTCCAAGATTATACGAAAGTACAGAAATATACCTATACCCTTATTTATTTCTATACTATGCCTATAGCGGTATGTCATTCGTGTGTGTGTGTGTGTGTGTGTGTGTGTGTATAAAGGGTGATCCAGAGAAATGGGACCCAAAAGAAACCCCTGTAACTCTTAAAGTATAAGTCCTTTTATAAAATCATACGCATCATTCGAAAGAGGATAGTTACAAGTTTGTACAGGATTGTATAGGTTTTGACAATACAAGACAAGATAAGATACAAAACAAAATAAAAGTGTTAGTTAAAACTAACCCTTCAAGATGACTGCATGGACTGTGGAACAGCTGCGTTTCATAACTGAGCAATATTATGAGCATGGAAGAAGTGTAGTTTCAGCTCTTAGAAGGTGATTTTGACATCTGAAAATTTGTCTTGAAAGATCTTTGAGCTGAAACTACACTTCTTCCATGCTCATAATATTGCTCAGTTATGAAACGCAGCTGTTCCACAGTCCATGCAGTCATCTTGAAGGGTTAGTTTTAACTAACACATTTATTTTGTTTTGTATCTTATCTTGTCTTGTATTTTCAAAACCTATACAATCCTGTACAAACTTGTAACTATCCTCTTTCGAATGATGCGTATGATTTTATAAAAGGACTTATACTTTAAGAGTTACAGGGATTTCTTTTGGGTCCCATTTCTCTGGATCACCCTTTATATATATATATATATATATATATATATATATATATATATGGGATGAATTTCACAATTAAACACGTGAAATGAATGAATGATGCAAACTCACAAGGAAAAGGAAAAATGATTCCAAGGCCTTTCGTGTATTCAGAAGTACACCTCGTCAGGGAATGGCCTTGGAATAATTTTTCTTTTTCCTTGTGAGTTTGCATCATATATATATATATATATATATATATAACTTAGCACCTGTTAGTATATCAGTGTGAAGCAATAAAATCGAAAAATAGTTCCAGTAAAAGACTATTGTAGCCTACTGGTACTTTAGACAAAGTTAGTTATTTTTCTATTTTAGAAAGTGAAAATAATAAGACAAAGTTAATTTTGAACTGTGTCTCACTTCTCAACAGCTCAAACTTCACATACTTTTTCTATAATTAAATTTTAAGAACTAAGAAAATTTTAAATGAGGACAGACGCGTATGAAACGGTCTTTCTAAATGTCGAAGTAAAATAGTGACGTTAATAATAATTCGTAAACGATTATTAATGTATTATTAATAATACAACAAAATTATTAATAATACAACAAAATTATTAATAATACAACAAAATTATAATAATACAACAAAAATTAAATGAATAATGAAAAGGTGAAACAATATTAATATTTAAATTAAGTTCCCCTTTATAGAAAGGAATTTATAGAAATTGAATTTACTTTTCACCTATTTTACTGTATCATGATCAGCGCCGTCCTGGACGATTAAATTAACCCTTTCAGGTTTGTTGAGTCCATTTGGAACCATTGACTCTATGAAGCTTTTATGCGGCCGCATATACGAAAAAAAAAAAATTATAATTCACATATGAAGAGATTATCGTCATCTGCAGTACTTGTACTGCGTAGTTACGAAGCTTCTTTAACTTTTAGCAGTGAGGTTAATTTGTTTGATAGACTGTCCTCAAAATTTTTATTTATTCACCGCAGGTCACAGTGATACAATGAAGGTTACGCTAGGTTAGATTAAATTTAAATTAGTTGAGAATGTGAAAATGTCGCGGTTTTGTAGGGTAGCTAAACGTACGTGTGTGTGTATGTGTAAGGGCTCTTTCTTTCTGTCCAGTCATCTTTATTTCACTTCGTTATCCAATTAAAAATTTATTAACCTCTTTCAAGTAATATATTTCATTATAATTTAAATTCATTCAGTAACAGTCTCCCTTCTCTTAGTCATAATTCAAAGATTGAAAATGGGGAGTGAATATAGGGCTACACACGTAATTATATATGCGCTAAACTTAAAACGGAGTTTAATTATTTCCTGCCGAGACGTACGTCACGGTACGTGTACGTACGTGTGTGTATGTGTTAATTCGTCTTCAAAGCTTAGTTTGAAATTGATTCAAATGTTCTAATTCTATGATAAGTATTCGTCCTTTTGTTTCTGTCTTGTTCTACTTTCGCCTTTCTTGGTTCATTTTGTCTTTTGTTTCTTGTTTTTCTTCTTGTCTTGCTGGTCACGTCCCTTCGTAAATGATCACCGGTTTAAATTTTCGAATTCATCGACTTCTCTCAATGTATCTAAAGATATCTAAAGTCACCAAGTAATTTTCTTTGTCGTGTGAATGATTCGCGGTGAAAATTTTGCAGTTTTCTGCGACATTTCTGCGATATTTCTAGTTTTTTGCGACATTTTCTGTACCCCATAAAAACCAGTAATATTTATATCGATCGTCATTTTTTTAATAAAAATTTTATATATATACAGTATTAGGGTGTGTCGAATTTTTCAACTTTCAAATTCCAAATATGAGGGGTGCTAAAAAGTTGCAGCATGACTTAGGAATTCTATAGATATTTTTGTTAATTTAATATAATTTAGTTTTTCTTGGTAAGAAGCTACATAAAAATAGTGACTTTTTTTACTTTTTTTGTGGAATTATATAATTATTATTATATTAATAATTATATATGCTGTATATATTATAATGCACTGCTGTTTTTGCTTATTTCACAGGTTGAAACATATTCATCAGTGTGCTGAAGATTACTTGTCCGTCAGTGCTACCATCCTAACCAGTGGGAATTGACCTACAATGGCTTCTAAAAGGAGGACAAGACTGGGGACATTCACACATATGAGCAACCTAATTGGAACTGGTAGAGAGTTGTTGCCCTCTGAACTCCCAACTCTGCGAGACGTTCTGAAATATGGGCTACTGCTAAGAGAACAAAGTGGTGAGGATGTGAGAAACTACCCAGCAGCCAGTCTTGCAAAGGACATTTACCCTAAAGTGCTTGAAAAGTGGGAACGAGCAAACAGTTCTTTTGTAGCCCCCGTTGTAAATTCACGAGTCACAATCTTAAACAAGATCCAAGAGAGCTGGGAGCAGGCCAAAAACATATCTCTTGGGAGAGGAAAGCTACATGTCAAAGAGGCTTTCATTGCAAAACTTGACAAACTTTTTGACATCCTCAGTTGCAAGTGTAAAATTGTTCTCTGCTCTGAATTTGGCTGCCTTGCAGATGCTGGTTGCAAAAACGAAACTCACATTAACTGTACATGCCCTAGGGAGATGAAGATCCCTGTGAAGGAACTTGCTTTCATTAAAGGTCAGAGAGACAAGTCTGGTTCTCTTGGACCACATCAGATTGGCTTGCCAGATCAACCTGAGCACAACAGACAAGTCAAAAAGCAGAAGCAGCAAGAAGACGAAAGAAGAAGGCTTGCTGAATATAAGCAGACAAGTAAGCAGGATGTTTCAATGCCATCAAATGAAATATTTTCTCTGATGATGAAAATGAAGAACAAATAGCTGATGCTCAAGATGGAAAGGATGGAAGTTATGAAGTGACATTAGAAATACCAAGCACGTCTTCAACTTCCAATAAAAAGCCAGAGTACAACACATTAGAAATACCTAATGTTGCTATGCATAGCATCAGATATGGTGTTGGCCTGCGTGCCACAGCTGCCATCACCACTGCTGCCTTTATGGATGCTGGCTTGATCACTGAAGAAGACAAGAGACTTGTAGTTGATCACAATAAAGTCAAGAGGGCCCAAGAAAAAGTTATGAGATCCCTTGATCAGGAATTTGATGATCTTTGTAAGAAGGGTGAAATTGACTGCATCTTCTTTGACGGCCGTCAAGATACAACTAAAGTTATGCTGAAAGCAGACAATTCAGATCGTCAGTTCCCCAGCATCATCAAAGAAGAGCATTATTCTGTGTGCAGTGAGCCAGGTGGAAGATATCTCTACCACTTCACTCCTGAGAAAGGCTCAACGAGAAAAAACCTGCTGAAGTTATTGCTGATAATCTTGTAGATTTCATGAAGAAGAAGGGCATTGATAAAAGCCTGCAGGCCATTGGAAGTGATTCTACAAATGTTAACACTGGCTGGGAGGGTGGTTCCATGCATTGGGTAGAGGTCAAGCTTTGCCGTAAGCTGATCTGGTTGGATTGTGCCCTCCACACTAACGAGTTACCCCTGCGACACTTGATCACAGCACTGGATGGGAAGACCTTGTCTAACAACAAGTGGAGAGGTAACATTGGCAAGATGCTAGACACTGCAACCGAACTTGAAATTGATCCTTCATTCACCAAACTCTCAATTGGAGAGCCTCTTACTTCACTGAGTGACAATGTCGTAAAGGATCTCTCTACTGATCAAGCGTACGGGTATAGGATCACACAGGCCATAAGGACAGGAGAACTTCCCACAGATCTGGCCCTTCTTGAAATTGGTCCAGTGAGCCATTCAAGGTGGTTGACAACAGCAAACAGGCTTTGTCGCATATGGGTTTCAAAACATGACCTTAAAGGCAAAACCCTCAACAACTTAAGACTGATAGTGGAATACATTGTTGGTGTGTACTACCCCTGTTGGTTCAACATCAAAGTAAAACACTCTTGGGTGGAAGGCCCACGCCACATCTTGTTTCAGCTGCGGCTAGTTAGGCTGCAAAAGAAGGCTGTAGTGGATGCTCTTTTGCCAACCATCAAGCGCTCAGCATGGTATGCATTCAGCGAAATGATAATCCAGACACTCTTGTGCTCAGATGACAGTGAGGAGAGGAGAGCTGGTGTCCAAAAGATTGTTGACATGAGGGGTGGAGATGATGACACACTTGGAGATCTTTCTGTACGTCCCAGGAAGACACCTTCCATCAACCCCAGTGCTTCTTCCGTGTTGGAGCTGACAGACTGGTCTGACGGGGTATTTGAACTTCCTTTGACATGTAAACTGACTACAGCGGAAGTAAAGAAGTTCTTTGACAAGCCTATGCAAGTTCCACAGTGGCCCTGTCATGCTCAGTCAATAGAGAGGTGTGTGAAACAAGTCACAGAGGCAGCAGGCAGGGTGTATACACATGAGAAACGTGAGGGCTATATCAGAGGCCAAGAAGCAAGTCGGCGGCTGATGTCCAAGAACGAATCAAAGCAAGACTTGATGAAACTTGTTGTTTAAATATTTTTTTTTACTGATGTCATTACTTTCTAATGTTGTTTTATGATTACAAGGATATGTTTTATGATTACTAGGATATGTTTTATGCAGAGAAACTAAAATTTTTATAGCATTACCTGACATTTTGAGAAGCTAAAATTAATAAATGTTGTTTTCCGAGAGCAATTTATGTGCTTTTTAATCAAACGTAGATTTACCAAGCTAAGTGTTGAGCAATCACAAAAATAATAGCAGATTTGAATTCTTCACATCCAAAAACATATTTTTAAAACCCCTCAGTGAAGGAATTGGCGAAAATTAATTTTCACCTCCCAAATTGACACACCCTAATACAGTATGTATATATGGAGCTATTGAAGAATAAGGACCCCAGCCTTCTTTAGTTAGGCTTATAAGGCTAACTAAAGAAGGCTGGGGCCCCTATTCTTCAATAGCTCCATATATATATATATATATATATAATATATATATATGGTAAAAGTTAAGAATTTTTTTTATTTTATTTAAAAAAAATTATCAATAAATTCGAAATAGTCTTTTATGCCATGAATAAGTGGTCTCAAACGGTGGGTCACGACTCTCCCCGGGTCGTAGTTTGTTTACCTCTGTAGTAGTGATTTGTGCGCAAAATTTAAAAAAAAACCCGGTTCGTGAATTTGTTTACCCCTGTAAGATAAGAGGTTGCACCGATCTAAGATCCTGACACGAGGGTCGTGAGGAAAATCCGGCTGAGAAACACTGATCTAGATATTTGGGCGAGTAATTATATTAGCAGAAATCCATATTGGGCTCTAAATAAATCTAACTTAACCTAACCTACCTAATCTAACTTAAAAAAAAACACTTGCATGTGGTTGTATGCTCTGTTGGATGATTTAATTGGAGCACAATATGGATTTCGGTTATTATAATTAATCGCCCCAAAAATCTCTAAATATTTGATGACTATACACGAACTAGTCCCATATTTAGGATGGGAAAGCAAGAATTCTGAAGTAATTACCCTAACCTAACCAACAAAAAACCACTTGTATGTGGTAATTTTGTGGTATGCTCTATTAAAAGTCGATTAATATTTAGCTGGACACAGGGGCTAACGAGAAATGAGAGGTTGTGTTTCACTAGCACTATTTTTCGTGCTCTTTACGATGGTACTAATAATTTTTTGTGGAAATGCAAGATTATAGAAAAAATTACAAGTTACATTTTTATAGTGAATATTTCCTGTTTTGGCTATAATGTACTTTTTTTCATAAAATATTTTTCCTCATTGGCTATTTCTTCGCTACTCTGCAACTTAATTAGTTGGTTGGTTTCTGTTCTGTCTATTTTTTTTTCTAATTGGATTCAGTTTGGTCGTGTTTGTGATAGAATTATGACGTGCTGTTCGTGTGGTTTCTGACTTTGAGAACTTGATTCGTCATGTGCCCTAGATGAAGAGAAAGCATTGGATGTTTTTATCAATTACGGCGTTATTCTCTCATCCTTAACTTGCCCGAAATGTGACAGTGAGTGCCTAATACAAAAATATCAGAAGATATTTAGGTGAAATAACCAATATTAACCTGTTAGGCCAACTGAATGCCCGGTTAGGTCAACTGTACACCTTTGATGATTGGTTAGGTTAAGTAATGATACTTTCGTTAGTTTAAACGAAAATGACGAAAACGAAAATGACATGGCCTGAAGTTGAAATAAAAAATACATTTTTCTAGTGTATTTTCGTGTGCTCTGTGGTTAAGTTAGGTTAGGTTGGTTAGGTTAGTTAATTTAGCTAGGTTAGCTAGTTTTTTTATCAGAATTACATTTTCCTGGTGTAGTTTTCTCTGCTTTGTTGGAATTTGACACACATTTCTTGTGCAAATGAGTAGAAACACTCCGTGTTTTGGAATGGAAAAAAAATAGTTTCTATTCATTTGCACAAGAAATGGGTATCAGATTCGAACAAAGCAGAGAAAACTACAATAGACAAATGTAATTTTGATAAAAAATGTAGTGTGTCCAGCCAAATATTTACCTAAAAGTCTAATAAGCAATTTATTTTAAATAAAAAAAAATTGCCCACTATTTTCAACCTTATCTTTTATATATTGTGGAAGAATATTTTCCATTTATTGACAATCCCCTCCTGCCCTGATATTTTCTTATATTGTAAACAGCAATACAAATTTTAATACCGGGTGTCCCAAAATGAATATAGCAAAAAGAAAGTCAAATAACGTTTTTGGTAATTGAGATAATGAAATGGTTTTACATGAATACAAGGGTTAAACGTATAAGTTTTAGTTGATTGTGATTGTCTCTTTTCTTTACAGAATAAACCCCATTTTCCAGAGTAATAACAAGGCTACATTTCACATATCGGGCAATGTTAATTGGCACAATTGCAGGATTTGGGGAGAGGAAAATCCTCATGAGCTATATGAATATGAAAGGGATTCACCTAAAATTAACATATGGTGTGGCCTGTTAAGTTCCCACATTTATGGACCCTATTTTTTTGATGAACGCACTGTCACCGACATTTCTTACCCTAACATGTTACGAGAGTTCTTTATTCCACAATTGCAGGAAAATCCTGGCCTGCTACAAAGAGCTTTCTTTCAACAGGATGGAGCACCCTCTCCCTTTGCTCGCAATGTTAAAGTGTTTTTAAATGAAACTTTCCCTGGACGATGGATTGGTCGGGGAAGACCTATGAAATGGCCGGCTCGTTCATCCGACTTAACATCTTTGGATTTTTATCTATGGCGTTTTCTGAAAAGTAAAGTCTACACTAGCAAACCAAGAGACATTGAAGAACTTAAGCATCGTATTGTTGATGCAGTGACATCCATCCCTACAGTCGTGCTGGAAAAAGCTTTTCGAGAATTTGAACGCCGCATACGATTGATCATAGTGAAGGATGAACGACATTTACAAGTTTATCAATAATTTGAAAAAGCTAAATAATACCATAATGAATTAAATAAACTAAAACTTATACGTCTAATGCTTGTATTCATGTAAAAACTATTTCATTATCTCAATTACCAAAAACGTTATTTGACTTTCGTTTTGCTATATTCATTTTGGGACACCCGGTATATATACACAAATGAATCATCCTGTGTAGGATATACTACAGGCAATTTTCAAATCGATCCATTTCTCTTCTAACAACATACGAGGGTAATTCAATAAGTATCCGCACTTTTTATTTTTATAATTTTATTTTCACATCTGATAGATTATAAACACATCACTTCTCAACAGTCTCCCTGTTTCTCAATACACTTAGTCCAGCGATCTACAAGCTTCCTAATGCCATCACAAAAGAATGTTTTTGGCTGTGTGCGTAGCCAGTCATGCACCGCCTCCTTCAGGTCATCATCGCCTTGGAATCGCTGACCTCTCAAAGCGTCTTTTAGTGGTCCAAACAGGTAAAAATCCGAAGGTGCCAGGTCTGGATTGTAGGCTGGATGGTCGAGAACTTCAAATTTAAGTTCTTGAAGGCATTTTCTAGTCTGTGCAGCAGTACTTCGATGGAAGCATTCAATGGAAGCATCCAACATCTCCCGTTGCAAAGAAGTTCAAAGCGTAGCCGTCGGCAGGTAAAGTTATGCTAACACTGTTTTGGGATACACGAGGCCCTATCCTTGAACATTATCTAGAGCGTGGAACTACAGTAACAAGTGCATCGTATTCTGACATGCTTCGGAACGAGTTAAAGCAAGCAATTCGCACAAAACGGAGAGGGAGATTGTCTGAAGGTGTTATTCTGTTACACGACAATGCGCGCCCTCATACCGCTGCACAGACTAGAAAATGCCTTAAAAACTTAAATTTGAAGTTCTCGACCATCCAGCCTACAGTCCAGACCTGGCACCTTCGGGTTTGGACCACTAAAAGACGCTTTGAGAGGTCAGCGATTCCAGTGTGATGATGACCTGAAGGAGGCGGTGCATGACTGGCTACGCGCACAGCCAAAAACATTCTTTTCTGATGGCATTAGGAAGCTTGTAGATCGCTGGACTAAGTGTATTGAGAAACAGGGAGACTGTTGAGAAGTGATGTGTTTATAATCTATCAGATGTGAAAATAAAAAGTGCGGATACTTATTGAATTACCCTAGTAGCAATTCCCGACTTTAAGGTTTTTCCACAGAAAATACCCGTCGGGCACGTAAATTGCGTCACAACCCTCTTTTTACCCTTTCCAAAATCAGGAAAGGCTTTTCTCAGATCTCGAACTCCTACTTCGCGTATTTTTACTTTCGGATCGCGAATGAAATTCGAAATGGAAATAGTGACGAGCGAGAGAGAGAGAATCGTTAAACTAGACTTATTTGTTTTCTTATTTCAGTTATTGAAAACGCAAGTACGAGTCACAAATGAGAGAGTTCCTAAACACGTCATTAACTATCAGTCTTTCAGAAACGAAACAAACAGTGGTTAAAACGAAGTTTAGGAAATGGGAACAATTGTGAAAATAATGAACTTCAAGAGAGTCTTTCAACCGGGTTTCAACCAGGTACAAGACTGCTGTGCTCAATGTACATTCTTTGTTGCGGTATCGTCACAAGAAAAGTTCTCATTTTGGGTATTTAATGCATAAGAATCATTCCTTTTCCAGCTGCAATGAGTCCTAAAATCCCCAAAAAGATAAAAAACAAGGGTATCGTAATTATTTTCCCTTTCTTTAATGACTGACAGAAGCTTTTTCCGAATTCAACTATAGGGTAGTTACTATGTCTTAATTTAAGGGTGTTTTTCTTACGTTTAACCAAGACATAAAAAGAGATGCCGTGAACTGCGATGATCATCCTCAATTCATTTCAATCTTAAAGAGGTTTTTACGACTGTAAAAACAGTTAAACCTTCTCCAATGTATCAATACGAGAGAGTAAAATTTTCAAAAATACTCGTGGTTTCCCAGTTTTACACGCAAAATTTTATCACTTCGCACGCACACAAGAGAGTTCCCATCAAAATTGTAATTTCTTTTTTAACAGGTTATTTTATCTGAACTATTTGAACATTAAAATCTTTATTATTTTATTGTCCACACAATTTAAGAGAAAAGCAGTTAATACACACACACACACACACAACACACACACACACAGACAGACACACACACACACGTCCTATAGTTGAACTTTGTATAGAGCAAAGTAGCAAAATTAATTTATTTTGTGAGTGCGTCTCGACCATCTTCAAAATTACAGACACCAACTAGCTTAAACTATCTGACTGGCAGATAACTAGGGTTTAGAAATTAGTGAGGTCCAGATTTTTTTCGAGCGCGGCGGGACGAGCAAAATTCAGACCAAAATGACATCTACAAACACAACCCAAGCTATACACTAAACACAAAACACACAACGCTCGACGCTCCCTCTTTTCAAAAGAAAAGCGGTAATATGCGTTTCAGACACGGAGAACGGTTCAGTCTCTCTTTTTTTTTTTTAGGAAATAATTACCGAGGTCCGGACCTCGGTGACCTCATAGGTAGTTACGGCCATGATATATATATATATATGAAAGAAAATAATTAATATTAAGATCAATTCATGAGTTATTTGTACCGTTTTAATTAGTTTTCTTTCTAATTCCCTTTCCTTAGTGGTTCATTATCTTATAATTCATGTTAATGTTCATTACGCATTTCTAAGTCGCAGTTTTCGTATATTGAACCTATAAATAAAATCCTCAGCAATGAGAATCCTCCTTTCCTCTTATCACGTGACTTTCCTCGACAATTTATTATGCCTTCATTAATTTCTTTATATGAAGCACCAATATTTCATGAGATTAAATCTGATACGGAGACGCAATTATTCCATCTTCACGCCCCCGCCCCCTCCTCACGCCCCGGCTCACTCTCCAAAAAATAACTTTCCAAATTTAACTTTAGGCTTCATTTTATTTTTATTGTTTAGATTACTGTAATAGCAGTGAAAACAGTAGTAGTAATAGCAGTGAAAACAGTAGTAGTAATAGTAGTAGTAATAGTAGTAGTAGTAGTAGCAGCAATAATAACCTATTATTATTACTGTTCTTACTAAAATAATTTTAGTAATAACAATAGCAGCAATAATAAATTATTATTACTGTTGTTACCAAGATAATTTTGATTTTTGAACACACGTACGTATAAGTTGACTTAAACTTCTCTCTTTTTGAAAGTTACGCTTCATTTCAGTATTGAAGAGCCGATAAACATTTTGTTTTGAAAAAAATGCTTTCTATGCAAGAACAATAAATTTTATATGAATTAGTCGGCGAGTGCTGTTGTAACTCGGCCGAATCCTTTTCTGAAAAACTTAACTCTTGCTAACGTCAGCGGAGTTAGCATAAAATTTCAGATAATCAATCGACTAGTTTGGTCAACCCACTCAGTGAATCGACTTCTCCCTTTTCCTTTTACTCCCACTTATATCATACTCCCACTTCCGCCTCTCTCTCTCTCTCCTCTCTCTCTCTCTCTCTCTATCTCTCTCTCTCTATCTCCTATAAAATAGTTAATATCTGGAACCAACTTCCCTCAGAGGTTGTTTCCAGTCAAAGTGTAAATCTGTTTAAAAAATAGGCTTGACAAAGTACTGAACACACTCATAGTTTAAGATTAAAACCTCAGAAAACTCTGCAGGAGTTCGCTTGCACGGTGTCTCTGTGAGCAAGCTAAATATAGAGCTATTTATATATTCTCCACTTTCATGTAAAATTTCCTTGGCTACTTTTCCAGGGTCAAGGTATTTTCTTCAACCTTTTTCCGTACCTGCCTCTGGCAGGGAGGGAGCGGAGGGTGGGGAGAGAGCCTTCTACTTTACTATCCAGTTTTTCTACTACTGCTAGGATAGTTGAAAGAAAATAAACTTTTACAAAATTTTCCCTGGCTCCCGTTGCCATTGGTACCTCCTCGGTAGGCCGCAAGGCCTTTTGAGGTGCTTCTTTTCCTTGTAACTCCTTGTAACTCTCTCTCTATCTCTCTCTCTATCTCTCTATCTCTCTCTATCTCTCTCTATCTCTCTCTATATCTCTCCTCTCTCTCTCTCTCTCTCTATGTTGAGTGAGTACGATAAGAGTAGGGCGATTGATATACTTTATCTCGACTTTCAGAAAGCCTTTGATAAGGTACCTCACCGCCGGCTAATGGCGAAAGTGCGCGCGCTGGGTATCGGTGGGGAAATAGGTAGGTGGATTGAAAACTGGCTGAGGAATAGGCGGCAGAGGGTGGTAATTAAAGGGGCTAGTTCGGGTTGGGCCTCGGTCACTAGTGGGGTTCCTCAGGGTTCCGTTTGGGGCCACTGTTGTTTACCATTTACATAAATGATATCGACGGTGGCATCGTCAGTCGGATCGCCAAATTCGCTGATGACACCAAGCTTGGGGCCAATGTTGGGACGCCCGAAGCGATCGAGGAACTGCGTGCGGACCTAGGTAGGATAGGAGAGTGGTCCGAAAAATGGCAAATGCCGTTTAACTTGGGTAAATGCAAAGTGATGCACATTGGCTATGCCAATCCCAAGTCGGACTACTCGATGTTGGGCAGTAATATCGAGGTGACTGATTTAGAAAAGGACTTGGGTGTGCTAATTAGCAGCGACCTTAAGTTTACGAAACAGTGTGTAGAGGTGGAAAAGAAAGCCCAGAAACTATTGGGTTATATCAGGAGGCAATTTCAGTTTCGGAACAAGGAGATTGTGCTCTCACTGTACAATTCCCTTGTTCGGCCGTACCTGGAGTATGCTGTGCAGTTCTGGTCGCCCACCCTCAGGAAGATATTGAGAGGCTGGAGCGAGTGCAGGCGCGGGCCACAAAGTTAATCCCTTCTGTTAGGCATATGGGCTACAATCGACGGTTACGCGCCCTGAACTTGTTTTCGCTTGAAACTCGGAGGCTGCGCGGTCAACTGATCGAGGTTTTCAAGCTCTTACGAGGGTTCAACGATGTCGATTTTAGAAGTATGTTTAGTTTAAATGATAACCCAACTCGCAACAATGGTTGGAAGTTGGATTTGAAACGGTTTAGGACTAGTGTGTGTGGGAATTACGTTACGTATAAGATCTGTGACACATGGAACAGGTTACCTTCGGAAGTTGTGAACAGTTCCTCTGTGGATCAGTTCAAGAAAAGGTTAGACGAAATCTTGCACACTATTTGAGTGTGTAAAGACATTTAGGACCTCAGTGTGCGGAAATTTCTTTTCCTATAAAATAGTTAATATCTGGAACCAACTTCCCTCAGAGGTTGTTTCCAGTCAAAGTGTAAATCTGTTTAAAAATAGGCTAGACAAAGTACTGAACACACTCGTAGTTTAAGATTAAAACCTCAGAAAACTCTGCAGGAGTTCGCTTGCTCGGTGTCTCTGTGAGCAAGCTAAATATAGAGCTATTTATATATTCTCCACTTTCCTGTAAAATTTCCTTGGCTACTTTTCCAGGGTCAAGGTATTTTCTTCAACCTTTTTCCGTACCTGCCTCTGGCAGGGAGGGAGCGGAGGGTGGGGAGAGAGCCTTCTACTTTTCTATCCAGTTTTCTACTACTGCTAGGATAGTTGAAAGAAAAATAAACTTTCACAAAATTTTCCCTGGCACCCGTTGCCATTGGTGCCTCCTCGGTATGGGCCGCAAGGCCTTTTGAGGTACTTCTTTTCCTTGTAACTCCTTGTAACTCTCTCTCTCTCTCTCTCTCTCTCTCTCTCTCGTCCCGATGCTCCCTTCACTAATTTCTTTGCACAGCTGACTGACGCTTTTGATATCTTGTCAAATTTCTTCGCTTTCGACGAGCGAGTTGCGGAAATTCATACGTTCATTTCATCCCTTCCGACCCAAATCGGGTGCATTGAACCTTAATTGGATCGTTTTCAACGCTTCATTTCGTCACTTCAATGTACTTTAAATTTGGCTTAATCCCGTAACGCAAAGCGTCCACTTTAGCCGGCTGATTCTGGAAATCGCGTCGCGGTCGCTGCAGTGTGCGGGACTCCCATTCTGTTAATGTAAAATCACACGCAACTAGAGTCGTGACGACCCAAGTCGTCAGTTGTGAGTCGCGAGACGATCCTGTGTGCGGCCGGCCTTAATGTACTGTACTTCAATTTTTGATTAAGCAAAAATTGAAGTACAGTACATTAAGGCCGGTCACACAGCGTCCACTTCGCCGACTTCATTTTGACTAACGCCAGATGATTTGTACGTAACAAAGGGTTAAAACACAGACATTATAATACTCGTAGATCCTACCTCGTCTTCACCCACCTCCATGATTCAGTAATCACCCTCATATTCGTCGGCTTTTCTTTTTTTGCCTTTCTTTCAAATAATTCCTAACTACGTATCGGATGCTAAATTGTAGGCGAGCTTTCGCAGAGCTTCCACCTCTGTCATAGTTTAATCTTAACTTCTTAAATGTAACGGAAATATTAAAAATGTTCGTTTTTCATTTCTCCGCTTATCTCCCTTCGAATGACTCGATTTATTTCAAAAACCTCGCATCTATCAGGTCATCCCATAAGTAATGTCGTTTTTTAGATCGGAATTTGAAGGACAAAAGAAAACTCAACTGAAACTTTTTAATCTAGTATATGTTTTCCATCGGAATCACTGACATTCTGCCAACGTCCTACAAGCTTTTCAATGCCATGTTTATAAAATTCAGGCGGTTTTGAGGCAAAAAACGTACAAAGACTGGTGTGCAGGTCATCTAAAGAAGTATATTGTTTCTCGTCAAGATAGTTTTGTAGACTCCTGAAGAGATGATAATCTGAAGGCGCAAGGTCTGGAGGATGTGGAAGTTTTTCCCACCCAAGCTCCTCAATTTTTGCAGAAGTGATCCGAGCGGTATGAGGACGTGCGTTGTCGTGGTGGAACACGATTCCTTTCCGATTAATCAAAGGAGGTCTCTTTTTTTTTAGCGCAGTGTTCAATCGATCCAGTTGTTGACAGTAGACTTGAGCGGTGATTGTTTGGTTGTGTGGTAAGGTTTCAAAGTGTATTACACCTACCTTTATCCCACCAAACACTAAGCAACACCTTCCGAGGGTGAAGATTTGGTTTTGGCTGTGGTGTCGCTGGTTCTCCGGCACAAACCCACTGTCGACGGCGCTTAACATTCTGGTACAGTATCCACTCTTCATCACCAGTCACTAAACGGTGCAAAAACGGATCTTGGAGTAAACGGGAATGAAGAGCTGTGCTAATGTTTACCCGCACCCTCAGATTGTCGACCGACAATTCATGTGGCACCCATTTTCCTAACTTAAGCACTTTCCCCGAGTTGTTGCAAATGTCGATGGATGGTGGACGGGGATGAATTGAGTTTCTGGGCCAATTCTTCGACAGTTGTTGAACAGTCTTCTTCAAGTGCGGCTAACAGCAGGTCATCATCAAACTCAGCAGGGCGTCCAGAGCGTGCTGCATCTGTCAAACAGCAGTCACCATTCCTAAACTTTTGAAACCATCTTTGACATTTCTTCACATGCAGAATATCGTTGCCATAAACGTCCTGAATGTTTCGCGTTGCTTCAGTAGCACTATTCCCTTTTTTGAACTCGTAAAGCATTATATGCCTGATATGCTCTTCTGATACCGCCATGTTTAGGAGGGGTTCACAAAGCAAAGCACGTCTTCACTGGTCAAGGTCTGTAAAGTATGTAGCGAAACACGATAGATCTCCTCTTAGATATAATCTTCGGAAAATTTATGCTTAAACCGAGTAGGACTAGTTTAAACTTAATCTATCGTAAAAAACGACATTACTTATGGGATGACCTGATAGTATGACCATTGTTTGCGTCTTCTATACCTTTTTATTAAGTTGTTACACTATAGTACTCTCGCAATACACACAAGAAACTACATCATTTGGAACGTGTGTGCATTTTATACCCTATCACGTGTTACACTCCCTCAGTGATTCTGTTTGGAATGTTCTCTTTTATCCCATAATGGTTATGGAAATTTAGAGTTTCAAAAGTAAAGAATGGAAAACTTCATTATGGAATAATAAGATCAAAGAGCCTTTGATTATTCTTTAATTTTTATGGTAAAGATGAAATTTTCTTGTCAAATTCGTGGATTCAACCACGAAAACGGCAAATCAACAACTTTGATTCGATTATAACCGAATTTTTACCTAACATACATCTTTAACTAAGGTACACAATATTTAATTCTTAGTGAAAGCTCGTGATGTTAGACTCTACGATTCGACTACAAATGGCAAATCTACTAATTTTGTCATCAGGCTTCAAAAACAATAATATACTCTTGCATATTCTTTATTTTGGAATATAATTCCCGTCATGAATTCGTGAATTACTAATAGAATCTATATGGAACACAAGATTTAAAAAGAATACTATTTACAATAACATATACCCAGTGTTGGGAGTAACGCCGTTACTTCTTTTGTAACGGTAACGCCGTTATTTTATTTATATTGTAACGAAATTGGTAACGCCGTTACTTTTCATTCCATTTTCAGTCATTATTCGTTACTTTCTTATATATGATCAACTTGGAAACATATATGAATGAAAATGGCTTCACACTAAACGTGTGCAAACATGTTTGAACACAACACTTGTAACATAGTGATTCAACAAGTGGACAGACTGTCCTTAAAAAAGGCATTTCTGAAAAATTAGTTTTTCTAAAATGTAACTGTCTTCCTGAAAGACATTCAGCAATAGTTTTAGGAGTTCTATTTTTTTCTTATATGAATAATCCATTAATCCTTTGGGCACTTTGTAATTTTTTTAGTTACGATTTATTTTAGTGTATTTTGTTCAATAATTTTCGTTTTCGTAATACTAAGTGCAGAGAGCAATTTTTTATTTTACATTTTTAGTTTTTTACTCAAGATCTATTGATCATTATTATTATTATTTCAAATGGTAATACTGTTGTTGTTGTTGTTGTTGTTGCTTAGCCGATCAGCCCACCCTGATCGATCAAGCCGGCGACACGGAGGTAACCGATCGCCCTTTCCGGAGTGGACCAGAGGTTCAGCGCACTAGTGTTGTTGTGTTGTGTTCGTTGTTGTGCTAGAGCTGTACAGTCTGTCATAATGTGTTCAATTGTTTGTGGTGTGTCCTGGCACAGGTGGCAGGTGTCGTCTGTGGAGTTGTCTAGTCTGTGTTTATATGTCTGTAAGTTGGGGTGATGTCCACATCGGAATCGTGCTAAGTTAACTCGATCCAATCTGCTCAGGCTGATCTCTGACCTGTTAATGGGCCGCGGCTTCGCACCTAGGACCGCATTCGAGCCGAGTCGTGTCAGTGCTTTGTGGGTTAGGTGTGTGTGTGTGTGTGTTTTCTGTACTGTGTGATGTCTGTGGGGCGTGGTATGGAATGGAGTATTTGGTTATAATGTCTCTCTGGTGTTACCTTAATGGTGCGAGGTGTCGGTGCGTGATTGTACATGTAGTGGCAAGGGTGTTGTGGGTTAGTTGTCGCTGCTGCCATGAATTGTGTTCCCCTCATGTCTAAATGTTCCCTAACTTTCAGTATTTTTGTTTCTGTGTGCAGGTGTTCTATTGGTGTTGTTTGAGTGCATCCTGTAATGATACGAAGTGCGTTGTTTTGTATTGTCTGTAAGGTGTTTGTGTGTGTGTTTGAGATAATGGGTGCCCAGCATGGGCTAGCCATAGTCCATAACTGAGCGAATATATTGTTTGTATACGAGTGATGTTGTTTCCTGCTGGTGTCCAAAGTTTGTGCCTGTTAGTACCCTAAGCGTGTTAAGTCTTGACGTACATTTGTTTTTAATGTCGTGAATGTGGTTTGCAAAAGATAATGATATATTGTATGTCACCCCAAGTATTTTGGTCCTGTGAGTGTGTGGAACGTTGGCGTTGTTTAGTGTAAGCTGTGGAGTTATCTGGTGTTCTTTTGTATTGCTTGTAAGCAAGGTGATGGTTGATTTTGTAGGCGCTACTTTGAGTCGATTGTGTGTGAGCCAGTCTTGTATACGGTTTATGTATGTTTGTAGGTTATTTGTAGCGGTGTCGATGTTGTTGTGGGTGGATGTTAGTGATATGTCATCTGCATATGATAAGGTAAGCTTGTTATTTATGGGTGTTGGAATGTCATGCATGTATAAGTTGAACAGTGTTGGTGAGAGAACAGAGCCTTGAGGGACCCCGTTCGGAAAAAGCTTGTTTTTGGATGACTTGCCATTAAAAGTGACATGTGAGTATCTTCCTGAAAGATAGTTGCTCAGCCATCTTTTAGTGTTATTGTACATGTTTGTGTTGAGTATTTTGTTTATGAGAGGGAATCGTGGGGTAGCATCAAAGGCTTTCTAATGTCTATTGTTGCTAATAGTGTACAGTACATTGAGCTGGTCGTCTGGAGTTGATGCCATCCATGATATGCTGCGTGAGGTTAGTGAGTAATGTCGTGGTTGATGGTGAGGTCTGAATCCATGTTGAGTAGACGATAGTGGTATGTGTGAGTTGGTGATTTGTAAGATTAGTCTTTCTGTTACTTTGGAACGTGTGCATAGTAAAGTAATGGGTCTATAGGAAGCTGGTTCTGTTGAATTTTTGTTTGGTTTGAGTAGTGTAATAATTTTACCTTGTTTCCATGTGTCAGGAATACAACAGTGTTGGTATGAATATGTGCTGATATTTGTGAGAGCTAGTATTCCCTGTGGGCCCAAGTGTTTAAGGTGTATGTTAGATATGTTGTCTGGTCCAGTAGCCTTCGAATTCTTAATGTTTTTGATGATGTTGGTGGTCTGGTCTGAATTGAAGGGTGTAATGGTCGTGTCGAGTCTGTAGGTTTTCTTGTGCCTGGCTGTTTGTCTGTCTGTGTGTGTTTCTGGTTGTTGTCTCTGTTTAAGTGACTTATCTTTGCGTAGTGATTAACTAGAATGTTATCTTGTTGTGTATATGTTGGGATATTATTTTGGCTGCGACAGATAGCCGCGTGTGAGGTGTAAATGCTGCTGTTAGAGTGGGTAATGTTGTTTATAGTCTTGTATAGCCTGGATATATCTGTGGAGTAGTTTAGTGTTGTTATGAATTCCCTAAATGTTTCCGTTTGTTTTTCTTTGAGTTTGTTGCTTATTTCTGTGTTGAGCTGTTGTATCTGCTGTTTTATGGTTTCTGTGTGTGGTGTTTGTGTGTTATGTTTGAGGTTGTTACATTGCCTTATGAGGTGGGCTATTTCTCTAGTGTAATTTGGGTTGTATTTCCTAATGTTGCCCTCGGGTATGTATTTGTTTGCATTATTGATGATCTGATTAAATGTCTTGAGTGTTGTATTGATGTTTATGATGGGTGTGCTGTTTAATGTGGTGAATTGTTCCTCAGTCTATATTTTTAACTGTTCCCAATCAGCTTTCTTGTAATTTCTCTAAGTGTGCCGAAGGTTGATGGGGCAGTGTAGAACGTGTTGTAATGATGAGCAGGTGGTCTGATGACAGTTGTTTTTCTGTTCTCCAGTGTGTGTGTGTGTTGTGTGTGTGTGTGTGTGTGTGTGTGAGTTGCTAATGAGGGGGAACAGAACGTTATGTCTGGGGAGGAGTTTGAGTATCCTGCTTGATGTGGTGTGTGTGTATGTTCTTCTGTATTGTTAAGAATGAAGAGTTTGTTTAGTTGTGTGGCTATGTTGGCGCCTCTGGTGTTGCTTTCGTTGTGCAGGTACCAACTAGTGTCCTTAGCGTTGAAGTCTCCTCCTAAGATGACATTAGTGAGAGAGGCTAGATTGTGTAACTGTGGATTGTAATTGGCTGGCACCTGATGTAAACTAGCTGGTGGGGTGTAAATGTTGATTAGTGTGGTGGTGTGTTTTGCGCCTGTTTTAATGTTAACTGCCTGTATTTCTATCGTGTTATCTACTTGGATTGTGTTTGTAATGTTTTGGGTGGCATCAGTGTAGCTAAGGCTTTTACGTATCTAAGTGATGAGTCCACCCCCGTTACCCCCAGTACGATCTCGACGGATCGCCGTGAAGTCAGGGATGGTGGGTGTTTTGTGTGTGCGTTTTAGTTTTGTTTTTTGTATAAGTGCTATGTGAATGTTTTGTTTGTGTACGAATTCCCTAAGCTGCATGATTTTGTTTGTGAGGCCATCTACGTTGTACTGTAATATTTTAATATTATACTTCTGTATGTGTCTCATGGTGCTATTGTGTCTATGTCTTTGTGTATGGTGACATGTGTAAGTTGTAGTGGGGCCTGGATTAGTCTTAATGTCGCCGGAGAGTAATAGTAGTCCGTGGAGCACGCAATTGCTCCCCGTAAATGAAAAAATAGCACGCTGAAAATAGGTCCGGCCCCGGGAGCCGATCGGCACTCTGACCGTGCCACGCAACAGGCCGTCGACTGCCAGTCTGGCCAACCGTAGACAGCCCGCTGCACGGAGACTTGAGGAAGTTTGGCCACCAGCGTGTTGATGTTTTGGTTTGACGTCGCCTCTTCTTCGCGCTGACGTGTCCCACGCTGGAGGATACAGCCACTGTTAGAAGCTTCCTCGTCAGCTGCTACCACTTTTTTCACGTTGTTCTAGTTAACTGTTCAGAGGTATTTTATAAACAAATCTCAGTTTTCTGCTCAAAACGGCTCTAATTTTAAAATTGATTATTCAAGGAAGGAAGATGTTGACTTCTATTTTGCGGCAACAGTTGATGAATTTATGTTATTTTATTGATTAATGAAAATGGTTAGGCTCTTCAAGTTATAAAAGATTTCTTTCGTAATAATTGATAAATACGAAATTTAGGAACACTTGTCAAGGTTTGTGAACTTCCTCAAAAAAGATTTGGTGCAATTATTTGCTATATTAGTTTTAATGTTATAATTTTCAAATTTTTTGCAGTTCCTTTGTAAGAATATTTTGACTACAAAGTGGTATGAAACTCACTACATTAACGACACATCATTGTTAAATTGTATTGCTTATTATTTAAGTACGAGTCGAAAATCTGATATTGTTTCATTGTATTATATACCTGACCTTAATTAAATATTTGCTCGATATTCAGAAATTCTTTTATAATTGCGATGTAGACATCATATTCTTATATTGAGAAATACTATATTTCCTAGTTTATTATAAATGTAACGGTAATTGTAACACATTACTTTTCCATAGAAGTAACTGTAGCGGTAATGACGTTACTTTCAGTTGCAAGTAACGGTAACGCCGTTACTTTAAAAAAGTAATGCGCCCAACACTGCATATACCAAATTATTACTACTACACTGCGGGCTTCCAAGAAAGAAAAGCTAAATTCCATATGAGCCGATTTGGAAAGCCTTTTTCTAAGCATGTATCCTCGATCAGTAGTCATTAAAAACGTTCAGGATGCTTATTTCACTTCTATTCGTCTGTGAAAGTCAAAAGGGAAATAAATAATTTCTCTCAATTCTTTGTAAAACTTATAAAAACTGAATCCTTCGAAGTTAAAGAAACAAATCGAATATTTCATAAAAGTGCCTCAAATGTTCATCAACGAAATTCTGACGTTCGTTTCACCATAGTTATTTCGGCGACAATTCATATTGAACATACATACATACATACGTACATAGGGTGACGACAAATAATCTTCCCAATTTTAAACATTTATTGTGAAAAAACTAACAAAGTTACAGCGAAAATAAAGAACTCAAAAAGTTTTATTTACAAGCTATTGAAGTTCAATATGAACTCCTTTTGTGGCTCTGCAGACATCAAAGTGATATTCTGTTTTCCTGCATACATTTTGTAGCATATCATAGTGAACTTTTCTAACAGCCTCACGTATCCTTTCCTTCAAATGTCTTAACACTGTTGCCATTGGTGGACAAAAACCATTTTTTAAATAGTCCCAGAGGAAGAAGTCAAGAGGGGGGGTTAGAGCGGGCGAACGAGCCGGCCAAGGAATGGATCCCCCACACCCGATCCAACGATCAGGCAATTGCTCATTCAGGAATATTGTAACCTCATTGTGGAAATGTCGGAAAAAAATCTGCCAATGTTACAAATAAAAATTCTCCGAAATATTCTTTATTTGTTTATCTTGCTTTTCGCTGTAGCTTTGTTAATTTTTTCATAATAAAGGTTTAACACTGGGAAGATCATTTGTAATCACCCTATCTATGTAGGGGACCTATATATATATATTATATATATATATATATATATATATTAATATTATATATATATATATATATAACCTTGGCTAACCGTGGTTTTGCTTCCGCCCAAATTGTTCATTCTGACGAAGGTCAAGCTTGTCACTCCACCTAGACACAGTTTAACGTGGATTCCGAACCATCCCCACCAGCATACTAGCAGCTGGGTTTTGCTGCGCGCCGTCTGCCGTCATCGGGTCTCGATCCCGGGTCTGATGGATTCGTAGTCAGCGACGCTAACCACTACAACACCGAGGCGCATATATATATATATGTTTCTGTACAATGTGTGTGTGTGGTCTTGTCTTCTGTAAGGAATTGCCACAATTTTTAGGATACACACAGCCCATCACGAAGGTGTGCATCACGACATTAATAGTGTCATGGTGATTTATCTTTATAAATGCTATCTTAACATTAAAAAAATGGTATAATTAAGGTTGGGGCTAGGTTAGGTTAGGCTTGGTAAGGTTTGATTAAATTTATTAGGTTTTTGATTGGGTAAATGTCGCGATAAATAATTCAATGTGAAAATGTGTGAAAATGTAGTTTTATAGGCTAGCCAAACGTACGTACACGTGTGTTTGTGTGTATGCAAGTGTAACACGTTAAATGCACACGAAAGCGTTCAGTCAATAGTTTTTCCTTTTCCTTGGTGGGTTTAGTGCACATTTTTTAACACATTTAAGAACATTTTTCACGTTATATATATATATAT
The DNA here is from genome assembly GCA_023014485.1 of Bathynomus jamesi. Classification (NCBI taxonomy): domain Eukaryota; kingdom Metazoa; phylum Arthropoda; class Malacostraca; order Isopoda; family Cirolanidae; genus Bathynomus; species Bathynomus jamesi. The sequence continues at coordinate 35,568 of JAJOZX010006256.1, read as the reverse complement.
ATATATTTAAATATATATATTTAAATATATATATATATATATATTAAATATATATATATATATATATATATATATATATATATATATATATATATATTATCTTCCTTAATTTCCAATTTATATTATTTCGTTAAATCCATATAAAGCCCGAAGCTATAAAAACGAAGTCGCTTCACGACCGCTCCCCTATACATACAAGATGATGATTTAATTATACTTAATTGACGTACTACCTGTACTTAAATGTGAGTTTAAAGCAGAAAAAGGATTGGCTCTCCCGGATGCGCCGGGCTAAGTTAAGGGTTTCAAATATTTTCATGACCATACATCCTGCATTTAGCAATTCTCGTGACTATATATTATTCATTCAGTAGTTCCTTTCAACCAGAAATTCACACGCGAGTTGACGCAAAGGCACCTCGTGCTGGTGACGTCATACGTATTAACTCGTCCCACTCTCTTTGTACGAATAACGTAGGTTCCGTTTCTTCTTATATATAAGGAAGCGCTCACACGCTTAACTCAGATTCTTGCGCGCGGAGGTCACACGCAGATCTCCGGATAGGGCTGGACGCCCTATCCGTTATTACCTCCCTTAAAGAAGCCAACAGACAACTTTCGATTAAGCAGTTCGGATTAAGCCTCGCGGTAAGAAAGGCAGGAATTGCTCGCAAGAAATCTTGGATAAAATCTGACTAAGTCTAATAAATAACTCTGATTTAAAGTCGAACAAGAAACGATTTGACTTCCACTTGTTATTTCGAATATTAAGGCAATGTGATTCACGCTCATTAAACGAAAAACTTTGCCAAACATTTTTTTTGTCCCCACCGGACCCGCACGATGCACTCGAAAACGAGGGCCCTGAGAATAATACATCGCGAAGATTCTTCAGGTCGACTTCGCCGGGAGTCTTATTTTCTGTTACACGGGAAGGAACCCAAAATAATAAGAAGAAAGTTAGCATGTATATGGGAGGGAACAAAGACCAATCTTGGAAAAGCCGATTTATTACACTGGGGGAACAAATTTCAACTTTTTGTCTATTGAATTAGATTTGACAGTTAGTTCTAGGTAATTTGGGTGCGCTGAGCACGAATTTTTACTCGGTTTTGCTCTATCAGGTCCTGATTTTGTCAACACCCCTCCTCTTTCGTCATATTCATAAAAAGGTTTTTTTCTCAATACTCGCTGTCTTTTTGCAGTTACACATTATGCAACTAGGTTTTTATCTAGGTATTTGTACCTATTGTTATGGTATTGTTGTATTATGTATATTTTTATATGTAACACCCTAAAAATATTTTAATTTTATCATTTTTAACCCATTTTAATATTAGTAAATTAAGCTAAAAATATCATAGAATTCTAAAATTTTCTCGAGCGTTCCTGTTCTCTGTAGAGTATTCTAGAGGGACAACTAAAATATATAAAAGCGACTCGTTTCCAGAGTTAATCAGTCAATTCAATCAGTCAGTCAGTCAGTTGAGTTAGTTAATTAAGTTTGGGCATTAACATAATTTTGAATTGGCATATGATTTAGTGAGTAATTTTGTCATCGTGATTTAATATAGTTGATTTAATTAGACGTAATTTATATTGTACCTACTCATCCGTGTTTCTAGTTTAATTTCATAGATTGTAAGTACCTATTTCATAATAAGTACCTATTTAAACTAATTTTTGTGTTTATATTTCAGATTTTCTTAAATTTATATGAATTAAGGGCTTTAAATACCTTTACAAATTGGCAGAATAATCAAGCAATATGTCATCAAGCACTAGAAAGTTCAAATGCAAAAACAACCCTGATTCCTTCTGTTATATATGTGGAAATTTTACACTTCCACATCAACGAGCAAATATAACTGACTTCGTAAAAAGAGCTTACTTAGCTTATTTTGGCATAAAACTGGGGGACCAAGATAAATCGTGGGCTCCACATAAAGCCTGCACTATATGCATTGAAAGACTGCGACATTGGACGAAGGGTTCGGATTCAAAAATACCTTTTGGAGTTCCGATGGTAAGTTTATGATTTCATAAAACTACAGTGCCCGCGAAAAGTATCCGATCACCCTTGAAATTTGTATTTTTTACATAAAAAACAATGTTTAAATGTATACTAACCTTATATTAGTATTTTGTCATCTGTCCTTTGGTTTGGATGACTTGTTCTAGACGTTTTGGCATGGATTTAATCAAGTTTGACAAACTTCCACTGATATTTCCTTGCACCATACCTTTTGATGGCCTCTTGTAATTTTTCGACTGAGCCAGTGTCGTGGCATTCAACCTTATTTTTTATTATTAGCCACAGATTTTCTATCGGATTGAGATCTGGACTATTACCAGGCCAATCCAAAATATCAAATTTATTGTCAGTAATCCATTTTGTCACTATTTTGGCCCTGTGACATGGTGCACCATCATGCATGTATGTTTTTGTCCTTTGGATTGCCATTGCCATTGGAAGTTTATCCTGTAGCATTGCTAAATACCGTGCACCATTCATAGTTGTGTTCTTCGGAAGAAAATATAAGTTTCCACGCCCATAGTAACCGAAGCAACCCCAAACCATCACACTTGGAGGGTGTTTCATTGTCTTTAGGGTGTATTTAGGGTCCATCCTATTTGAGCCAATAGGCCGGCGAACCTTTTTTGGACAACTTCTGAATGTCAAAAATGTCGACTCATCGCTAAATAAAACCTTCTTCCAGTCATCAACAGTCCAATGAATGTATTTTTTACAAAATGCGACACGTTTTTTACGCATTTTTTCATTAATGAACGGTTTCTTAGCAGCATGGCGAGATGGTAATCCGAGTTCTTTTTGGAGCCGCTCCTGGATAGTTCGTTCAGAAACACCAGATAACAAATTATTCATATTAAATTTTATTTCTTTCGCAGTTATTGTTGGGTTTTTCAATACTAAACGTTTCATAAGTTTGTCTGTTCGCGAATTTGTTTTTCTCGGTCTGCCAGATCGTTTTTTTAGGGACTGGCGTGGTTAGGCCACCATTGTTCTTAGCCCGTGAAACCCATAAATTAACGGTACTTTGGGATATGTTTAATTCCTTAGCTATCTGTCTCTGTGATTTCCCACATGCATGCAAAGCAACAATAGCACCTCGACAATCACTCTTAAGTTGTTTTTTAGCACACATTATATATAAATTTTATTTACACCACTTTCTGTAAAAAAAAAAAAATATCAAGAAATTTACACAAACAGTGAAATCTGACAAATTTGAGACACAGCCACCCGCAACGAAGGCTACCAGAACACTAATTTGAGAATGCGTTGGATAGCTCTCATATCAGCGAGCAACCTCAAAGTTACCAGATGTCGCTAGAACAAATAGAAAGTGAATTACGTGTCTCTGAATATCAAGGGAAAATATTGTATTTTCTTGAGTGATCGGATACTTTTCGCGGGCACTGTACGTAATTTAATCACTAGTATACTGTAACTTACCTAAATGTAATTGTAACTTAGGTACATAAACAAAAATTTACAGAAAATGTTTATAAGAATCTCAAATATTGCATAAGGTTGAAGCACATAGAAATGTTAAATGTTTGGGTGATAACTTTTGATAAAATTCATAAAAACAAGTCTCTCGTCGCTTTGTTAACGCTTTACAATTTTTTTCCATATCAGGTGTGGCGAGAGCCTACTAACCACGAGACCGATTGCTACCTTTGCTTTGTCAAGACTTCGGGCTTCACTAAGGAAAATAAACATTGTATCGAGTACCCAAATTTCGACACCGCGATACGACCTGTGCTACATTCAAATGAGATCCCCATTCCAAAATTTAAGGGTCTGCCAACTCAAGAATTAGTTGAAGATGTTCCTGAAAATATTGTTATGCACTTTGAGGAGTCAGACACCAATTTTGACCACAGTGTATTTGAAAGTCAAAACGATCCGCAAAAGTTTAACCAGGCCGAGTTGAATGATCTTGTAAGGGATCTAAATTTGCCAAAAAAGGCTGCGGAAATTTTAGCTTCAAGACTTAAAGAGAAAAACTTGTTTACTTCAAACACATACATTTCATTTTACAGAAAAAGAGAAGAAGAACTTGTTAAATATTTTAGAACAGATGATAGTTTAGTATATTGCTGCGACATAGTTGGTTTGTTAAAGAAGATGGGGGTTGAGTCTTACGATGCAAATGATTGGCGCTTGTTTTTAGACAGTTCGAAAAGAAGTCTTAAGTGTGTGTTGTTGCATAATGGCAATCTATACGGCTCGATACCGATTGGGCACTCAACAAAATTAAAAGAAAAGTATGAACATATAGAAAAGGTTTTAAATCTTATCAAATATAGGGAGCACGAGTGGATCATATGTGTTGACTTAAAAATGGTTAATTTTCTGCTAGGACAACAAGGAGGGTATACTAAATATCCCTGCTTCCTTTGCTTATGGGACAGCAGAGCCAAGGAAGAACATTATTTCAAACAAATCTGGCCAGCACGAACATCACTTACTGTCGGAGAAAAAAACGTAATTAATCCACCTAAGGTGAGCAGAGATAAAATCATATTTCCTCCTCTGCATATAAAACTAGGCCTCATTAAACAATATGTAAAAGCTTTAGATACGAACGGCGAGTGTTTCAAATACATAACTTCAAAATTTCCAAGTTTAAGTTATGAAAAAATCAAGGCGGGAATTTTCGACGGTCCACAAATAAGAACAATGATTAAAGACAGCAATTTTCCTAATGTCATGAATGAACGCGAAAAAAAATGGCTGGTTCTCATTCGTGGACTTGATAGAAAACTTTTTAGGCAATTATAGGGCAGATAACTACGAAGAAATTGTAAAAAAACTTTTAAGGGACTACAAAGAGTTAGGTTGCAATATGAGCATAAAAATGCATTTTTTGAATAGCCATCTTGACCAATTTCCAAGTAATTTAGGTGATGTAAGTGACGAACAAGGGGAGAGATTCCACCAAGATATCAAAATTATGGAGGAACGGTACCAAGGCCGCTGGGATTCCCACATGATGGCTGATTACTGCTGGTGCTTGAAAAGAGACCTGCCATCAACAAGCAAATACGCTAGAAAGTCTTACAAAAGAAAATTTTTGCCACAGTGAAAGCTTCATATCTGTTTGTTTTTTTATTTTAAGTCATTTCTATCGTTATAATGTAATTTTACTGTAGTTTGAACTGCTTGTATTCATGAAACTTGAAACAAAAATTTAACACATGACTTAATTTTTTAGTCCTAATTTGAAAAATCTGGAAAATGGCACATAGGCTGTCGACAAGAATCAGGACCTGATAGAGACAAACCGAGTTGAAATTCGTATTCAGCGCACCCAAATTACCTAGAATCAAGTGTCAGATATCATTCAATAAAATACGTGTTGCCCAGTGTTATTATCTCTGGGGATATTTAAAGAGTAGGGTCTACAGAAATAACCCAACGACCTTGCAAGAATTGAAGGCCGCCATCACAAATGAGATACAGGCCATACCACCGCACACTCTTGCAAAAGTGATGCAGAACTTACAAGCGAGAACACTGGAATGCTTGGCAACTAATGGAGCGCATTTGAAAGGAGTCATTTTAAAAAAATAAATATTTCATAATAAACTTGTAACTCTACTCTTTCGAATGATATATAGTTTTTATGAAAGGAATTAAATATTAAGAATATTTGGCTTTTTTTTATGGGTCCCATTTATCTGGATCACCCTATTATAGAAGTTTTAAAATGCACTTTTAAATTACAGAGCAGTTGTGTTTTGAACTTTGAAAATTTATACTCATGACTTCATTAAAATATTGCTTATGTTCCAGCTGTGACCGAACTTTTTAAATATTAAGTATGTCTTTAACTAACGGAACAGCTCTAAAATTATGACGTTATGAAAGGAAGTGAAAAGTAAATTAGAACGTGGAAGCAGAGTGAAGTTGCCATTTGCAGTTACATTATGACGAAAGCTCTGACTGCAAATAATTGTTTGAATCTACAAAGTCAGAAGTGTGTATAATGAAATATTAAGCCTAGTTCCGGTATTGTGACCACTTTGTTGCGTTTGATGGCTTCCATTTTGAAGTGAGAGCAAAGTAAGTACTTTGAGAAGAATGAGAGGCGCAAAAAGGACTAACTGAATGGAAATTTTTGTTTTCGAAAGTTGTAGTGTAAAAAAATTACTGGGTGTGAAAATATACTAATTGAGATGTGCCTGGAAAGAATGAGTAATGAAGCAGAGCTTACCTAACCTTGGACTATGTTGTATAATATTTTTTAAATATGCAACTGCAAAAAGTAAATTAACTCAGATTTTTGTGACTAACGGATGTTTAAACTAGTGATGGGACGATACCAAAATTTTTAACGATTCCGATTCCGATTCCGATACCACTAAAAAGTCTCGATTCCGATACGATTCTCGATTCCGATTCTCAATATTTTTAAATATAATTCTATACTTGTTTTTCTGGAAATTGTCATATTTTACTCTGGTAAGATTAACTATTTACATTATGAGTATGGTAATATAAATTATAAATTATAATAGATTGGTTTAAACATAAAAATCAACTGTAAGTTGTAACAATTCATTTTAATCTTCTTGATTACACATCATGGATATACATGTTTTAATGTATAGCTACAATACAATAAAAATAAAATTTGTTATCCTCTTTCATTTAAATTTTAAAGTTTACATTGCAAAACTGGTTCAATTAAAAGTTAAAGAATCGTTTTAAGAATCAGAAATCATGGTACAATTCTCTCGATTCCGATTCCGATTCCTGAAAAATGCTCGATTCTTCCGATTCTCGATTCCGATTCCGATTAATCGTCCCATCACTAGTTTAAACGTGTGGAATGAAAGTGGTTTGTGTAAACAAAAGAAGTGTGATCTCAGTTTTTCGAGAAAGGCTAAATCTCTGAAAATGAGATGGTACATTATCTCTGCCCTCTGGTGATGATGATATGCTTGTAAAGTAGTTTGATTGTAGGGAAAAAAAAATATAGGCTTTAGATAATGCTTGTACGTATAAAATTGTATGTATAAAATTAACGTGTTAACATTTTTAAAGTAACGCATACCAAGTGCTTTGTGGGAATTAGGAATGTTTTCTATTTGCAGTATAACAGGTTTCATTCACTTTACGGACTTGCCTTTCTTGATCACTTTTTTTGTTTAGCTTGCTCATGGACCTAATCTTAAAATGTAAGACAAACAAGCTCGAGTTTCAATTCATTAGCATATAGACTAATATCAGGAAACACGCTAGATCTTAGGCTGCACTAGAGCTACCAACTAAATTTTTTAAATTAAAAAAAAAAAATTAGGCTCTACCGCCGAGTTGACCATATCACTAGCAATTAAGGAGCGTCATTTGATTATTTGCTGATGTTTATTAGCTCCAATTTTGGTTCCTGAATGACCTCATCAATAAATAATATAGGAAATAGAAACAAACAGTCGAACTTTGGTCTCTAGTTTTCCTTGAAATTAAAACGGAAGACTGACAATGAAAACGGCGAAGTTGGCAACCCTGACCTATGCAGAAGCGGCTCTGCATTAGCCATTAGTGTGTTTGGAAGAAAATAGTGGAATCATAGGGCTGTGCTATATATTCTTACTGAATTATATAGGAATGTCCTATCTTCTTTCTTAAGGAGATGAAAACATTGGAATAAGGTAAATAAAATTCATTAAAATAAAAAGATCCTTTATTTTATAAACCATTAACATTCCGGCCAAGAAAGAGAACTTTCATGAAGAGATTTTTATTAAGTTTTTAGAAATTTCTTATAAAGTCTAAAATTCACAATTCAGAAACTTTATTCAGAAAAACTTTCAAGTATTTTAATTTTCATGGTTTTATATATATATTTATATATACACACACACACTGTGTATGTATATTTAATATATATATTGAAAAAGTAAAATTTTTGGGTTAAAACGTTTTCTTTGTCATTAATAACACTGGGCAACACGTATTTTACTGAATGATATCTGACACTTGATTCTAGGTAATTTGGGTGCGCTGAATACGAATTTCAACTCGGTTTGTCTCTATCAGGTCCTGATTCTTGTCGACAGCCTATGTGCCATTTTCCAGATTTTTCAAATTAGGACTAAAAAATTAAGTCATGTGTTAAATTTTTTTTTCAAGTTTCATGAATACAAGCAGTTCAAACTACAGTAAAATTACATTATAACGATAGAAATGACTTAAAATAAAAAAACAAACAGATATGAAGCTTTCACTGTGGCAAAAATTTCTTTTGTAAGACTTTCTAGCGTATTTGCTTGTTGATGGCAGGTCTCTTTTCAAGCACCAGCAGTAATCAGCCATCATGTGGGAATCCCAGCGGCCTTGGTACCGTTCCTCCATAATTTTGATATCTTGGTGGAATCTCTCCCCTTGTTCGTCACTTACATCACCTAAATTACTTGGAAATTGGTCAAGATGGCTATTCAAAAAATGCATTTTTATGCTCATATTGCAACCTAACTCTTTGTAGTCCCTTAAAAGTTTTTTTACAATTTCTTCGTAGTTATCTGCCCTATAATTGCCTAAAAAGTTTTCTATCAAGTCCACGAATGAGAACCAGCCATTTTTTTCGCGTTCATTCATGACATTAGGAAAATTGCTGTCTTTAATCATTGTTCTTATTTGTGGACCGTCGAAAATTCCCGCCTTGATTTTTTCATAACTTAAACTTGGAAATTTTGAAGTTATGTATTTGAAACACTCGCCGTTCGTATCTAAAGCTTTTACATATTGTTTAATGAGGCCTAGTTTTATATGCAGAGGAGGAAATATGATTTTATCTCTGCTCACCTTAGGTGGATTAATTACGTTTTTTTCTCCGACAGTAAGTGATGTTCGTGCTGGCCAGATTTGTTTGAAATAATGTTCTTCCTTGGCTCTGCTGTCCCATAAGCAAAGGAAGCAGGGATATTTAGTATACCCTCCTTGTTGTCCTAGCAGAAAATTAACCATTTTTAAGTCAACACATATGATCCACTCGTGCTCCCTATATTTGATAAGATTTAAAACCTTTTCTATATGTTCATACTTTTCTTTTAATTTTGTTGAGTGCCCAATCGGTATCGAGCCGTATAGATTGCCATTATGCAACAACACACACTTAAGACTTCTTTTCGAACTGTCTAAAAACAAGCGCCAATCATTTGCATCGTAAGACTCAACCCCCATCTTCTTTAACAAACCAACTATGTCGCAGCAATATACTAAACTATCATCTGTTCTAAAATATTTAACAAGTTCTTCTTCTCTTTTTCTGTAAAATGAAATGTATGTGTTTGAAGTAAGCAAGTTTTTCTCTTTAAGTCTTGAAGCTAAAATTTCCGCAGCCTTTTTTGGCAAATTTAGATCCCTTACAAGATCATTCAACTCGGCCTGGTTAAACTTTTGCGGATCGTTTTGACTTTCAAATACACTGTCGTCAAAATCGGTGTCTGACTCCTCAAAGTGCATAACAATATTTTCAGGAACATCTTCAACTAATTCTTGAGTTGGCAGACCCTTAAATTTTGGAATGGGGATCTCATTTGAATGTAGCACAGGTCGTATCGCGGTGTCGAAATTTGGGTACTCGATACAATGTTTATTTTCCTTAGTGAAGCCCGAAGTCTTGACAAAGCAAAGGTAGCAATCGGTCTCGTGGTTAGTAGGCTCTCGCCACACCTGATATGGAAAAAAAATTGTAAAGCGTTAACAAAAGCGACGAGAGACTTGTTTTTATGAATTTTATCAAAAGTTATCACCCAAACATTTAACATTTCTATGTGCTTCAACCTTATGCAATATTTGAGATTCTTATAAACATTTTCTGTAAATTTTTGTTTATGTACCTAAGTTACAATTACATTTAGGTAAGTTACAGTATACTAGTGATTAAATTACGTAGTTTTATGAAATCATAAACTTACCATCGGAACTCCAAAAGGTATTTTTGAATCCGAACCCTTCGTCCAATGTCGCAGTCTTTCAATGCATATAGTGCAGGCTTTATGTGGAGCCCACGATTTATCTTGGTCCCCCAGTTTTATGCCAAAATAAGCTAAGTAAGCTCTTTTTACGAAGTCAGTTATATTTGCTCGTTGATGTGGAAGTGTAAAATTTCCACATATATAACAGAAGGAATCAGGGTTGTTTTTGCATTTGAACTTTCTAGTGCTTGATGACATATTGCTTGATTATTCTGCCAATTTGTAAAGGTATTTAAAGCCCTTAATTCATATAAATTTAAGAAAATCTGAAATATAAACACAAAAATTAGTTTAAATAGGTACTTATTATGAAATAGGTACTTACAATCTATGAAATTAAACTAGAAACACGGATGAGTAGGTACAATATAAATTACGTCTAATTAAATCAACTATATTAAATCACGATGACAAAATTACTCACTAAATCATATGCCAATTCAAAATTATGTTAATGCCCAAACTTAATTAACTAACTCAACTGACTGACTGACTGATTGAATTGACTGATTAACTCTGGAAACGAGTCGCTTTTATATATTTTAGTTGTCCCTCTAGAATACTCTACAGAGAACAGGAACGCTCGAGAAAATTTTAGAATTCTATGATATTTTTAGCTTAATTTACTAATATTAAAATGGGTTAAAAATGATAAAATTAAAAATATTTTTAGGGTGTTACATATAAAAATATACATAATACAACAATACCATAACAATAGGTACAAATACCTAGATAAAAACCTAGTTGCATAATGTGTAACTGCAAAAAGACAGCGAGTATTGAGAAAAAAACCTTTTTATGAATATGACGAAAGAGGAGGGGTGTTGAGCAAAATCAGGACCTGATAGAGCAAAACCGAGTAAAAATTCGTGCTCAGCGCACCCAAATTACCTAAAACTAACTGTCAAATCTAATTCAATAGACAAAAAGTTGAAATTTGTTCCCCAGTGTAATCTAAGGGAGAAAAATCCGGAGACCTTGCGGGCCATTCAACGTCTCCAAATCTTGAGATTAACTCGCCTGGAAACGTTTGACGCAAAACTGCCATGCAGTTCCTCGTGGTATGGCAGGTAGCTCCGTCTTGTTGGAACCAGTGGTTTTCTAGACAAAGATCTCTTAATTTAGGAATAAGGAAATCGGTCAACATTTTTTCGTAGCGATCACCATTTACAGTGACCGTGTTTCCGGTGGAATCCTCGAAAAAGTACGGCCCTATGATCTGAGATGCAGTAAGACCACACCAAACAGTTACACGCTGACTATGCAACGGGACTTCGGTAATATTCAATGGATTTTCTGTTGCCCAGAAACGACAATTTTGTTTGTTTACAGTTCCATTCAAGTGAAAATGGGCTTCGTCTGACATAATCAAAGTTGCTAGAAAATTGGTGGTGTCATTTACCTTCTGTTGGATCCATTGACAGAATTGTCGTCTTCGTGCGAAATCTCCATCGTTTAGTTGTTGCACTGTTTGAATTTTATATGGAAAGAGCATTAAATTTTGCTTGAATATACGGTGTGTTGTTCCATATCCAACTCCTAACAGCTGAGAAGCACGTCTGATGCTTATGTTCGGATTATCCTGTACAATTTCATGAGTTCTGTTAATGATTCGTCTATCCTTGCTGTGCGCACTCTTCCAGTTGGTTTTCTTTTTCCAATGCTGCCAGTTAGGGAAAAATTTTGACACACCGACGGATTACTTTCTTAGAAGGTGATTTTGACATCTGAAAATTTGTCTTGAAAGATCTTTGAGCTGAAACTACACTTCTTCCATGCTCATAATATTGCTCAGTTATGAAACGCAGCTGTTCCACAGTCCATGCAGTCATCTTGAAGGGTTAGTTTTAACTAACACTTTATTTTGTTTTGTATCTTATCTTTTCTTGTATTGTCAAAACCTATACAATCCTGTACAAACTTGTAACTATCCTCTTTCGAATGATGCGTATGATTTTATAAAAGGACTTATACTTTAAGAGTTACAGGGGTTTCTTTTGGGTCCCATTTCTCTGGATCACCCTTATATTATTCAAGAAAAGTAGAAAACTACTAGACAGTGATCGATAACCAGATTCAAACTCCATAGGAGGAAGTAAACACCAATCGACCAAGGAAGTATTCCGGAGGGTTCCGGTAGGCAGGAGACGGAGTGCTGGAACTCCCATTTCTCCTGTCCCTGTCCCCTTTAGAGGATCTTTTTCCATGTTTCATTTACCCTGTGAGCAGTCCAGCATGATCTCAAACACAAACTTCTCCCTGTTCTTCACTACACACACATACATTTTACACACAACAATCTTTTCAAAATTCACATTCATGAGCCTCGGCGACCTTGACTTTGGCTCTTTTTTCTTATACAGGAGTGGGGGGTGGGGGCTTTTTCGGGTGCTCGCCCTTGCCCCATCCTTTCTACATAAAAAAGAGACGTGGGCCGCATCGTAAGGGAGGCGAGTGGCGGCAGACCAAGCTCAGTGGCCACCTTTCTCACAAAGAGGTACTTACGCAATTTATTAAGAGGTATATTACTTATTTAATGAAAATGTAGCTTAGAATAGGCCCCAATATGTCACTATTTTTTCGTGTGTTGAAAACCTACTTCAAAATTAAATCTGAAATATTAATTTTCTTTACTATCCTACAACATGGCGGCATAATATTCAATCAATTCACTATTCAACATTTTTTTTCTCAGATAATAGTAGTCGTTTCCTTTGCATTTTTCATCTTTGATTACGAAAATGATAACGAAATTTTGCTATCACGTCAGGTTTTCGACAAATTTGGGCCTCAATTCTTAACTATATTTGTATATACTGTAGATGATAAATTGAACAAATTATTAAAATTGCATCTACCCAAAGCTGAGAGTATTCCAACAGAAAATGCTTTAGCTAATGTAGGATGATGTAATCTCTGCTCCTGACACATTCAAACTTGTAGTAACATGTCAATTTTACTTGCGGGTTGTCTGTCATAGAGGGCAACTTGCAGTTACGAGTCATTCAGTCTACCGCAAGCTGCTTCATGGTGCAGGTCTGTTCATGTGCAGTGAAGTTTGATTTTATAGTTTTTTCCATTTACCTAATCACTTAACTGTGCGCGTGTTACACAAAATAGCGCCTTCAAGGGAAAAAAGGATAATTTGAAATGTCGCGTAAGTGTGTGAATAATCCTAGCAGTTTCTTTGTGTGCGCGGTGATTACACGATACAAGATCACAAAAGAAACATTACAATACTCCCTTAATTAAAAAAGCTTATGAGCTCTACTTCGGCTGCAAAAGCGGGGATCAAGATAAAGGCTGGGCTCCCCATATATGCTGTGCGCGTTGTGCTGAGACCTTCAGGGGATGGTTAAAAGTACGAGTACCTCTATGCCATTTGCAGTCCTCATGATTTGGAAAGAGCAAAAAGATCACTTCAAAGATTGTTGTTTTTGTTTAACTAAGGTCAGTAGTTTTTCCTCGAAAAACAAGAAAAAAAAATTGAATACCCGAATCTGCCTTCCGCAATGCGACTAGTAGTACATTGTGAAACTCTACCAGTTCCTATGCCCTCTGGATTGTGGAGCTTAGATGATGATGAATCTGCTGAAAATAAGCCTATGGAATTGTCAGATAAGGATAAAGAGTATCGACAAATTCAAGAAAGAGAGCCTCACTTCATAATTCAACCTGAGCTTAATGATTTCGTTCGACATTTGAATTTATCGAAAAATCAAGCAGAACTTTTAGGGTCCAGATTACAAGGATGGAACTTGCTTGCAAACGATACCAGCATATTCGTTTTTCGCAAAGCCAAAAAGATATAAAAATTCTTTCCTATGACTGGTGATCTTTCTTCTTGTAATGACACTGATAATTTGATGGCTCTAGGACACTAGCATAAACCTTTAGAATGGCGACTTTTCATCGATTCGTCAAAACTTAGTTTGAAGGCTGTCCTGTTGCATACTGGAAATATCTATCCTTCAGTTCCTATTGGACATGCTGTCCATACGAGAGAGTTGTGAAAATATGGAATTTCTCCTGAATAAAATAAATTACAAACGATACAACTAGTATATCTGTGGTGATCTCAAAGTCAGTGGGCTACTTCTTGGTTTACAGCTTGGATATACAAAATATTAATGTTTTCTTTGTGAATGGACAGCAGAGCAAAGAATTCTCATTATACTGTTAAGAATTGGCCACCTCGTCAATCTTTCACTCCTGGAAAAAAAAATGTTGCGTGCCACAAATTAATGGATCGTGAAAAAGTTCACTTGCTACCTTTTTAAGGCAATGAACAGAGCAGGAGAGGGATTCCAGTAATCGAAACAAAAATTTCATCTGATTAGTGATGCCAAAATAAAAGTGAATTTTTGTTGGTCCACAAATAAATGAATTAATGAAAGATGGTGCCTTTGATGAAGTCCTGAATGAATCTGAAAAAAAACAGCTTGGAATGCTTTTAGAGCAGTGACCCAGAATTTCTTAGGCAACAAAAAAAGTTTAACTATGCAGAATTGGTTAATGAACTTCAAGCTTACAGATCATTGGGACGTAATACAAGTTTAAAAATTCTTTTTTTGCATTCGCGCTTGGATTTTTTCCATCCAAACCTGGGAGATGTCAATGATGAACATAGAGAATGGTTTCATCAGGATATTTCTGCAATGGAGAAATGATACCAGGGCAAGTGGAGTCCAAACATACTGACTGATTACTGCTGGACGCTAATAAGAAAAACCTTAGATGTCACTTACAAGCGAAAATCAAGAAAAACATTTTAAGTAAAAAACCATTTTAATATTGTCCTTGTGTATACATTATTCTATTATATTCGAATATAAAAAAGTTATTTTCTCAAAAAAACTGACATGATAGCAAAATTTCGTAGTCATTTTCGTAATCAGTGTGCAAAAATCTATGGGAGTCACCAGATTTCATTTGAGAAAAATAAAGAAAAGGAAAAGTTCAAATTTGATGAACAGTGAATTATAAATCGATTTTTCGAACGTAACTGAATAAAATTCTCTTAAAACTCTTTAATCTTGAAAAGTAATTCTTCTAAATAAAAAATACATTTTCGCGAGTATAAGCGGGTCAAGCTGGCGAGGCAGATCTGGCACGCGGACCTCCAGCTGTCGACCACTATTATAGCTATCATAATATATAGTGTAGAAATATATACAGGGTGTCCGAAAAGTCTGGAACCATAGGAGAAAATGGTTATTTTTTTTTGTTTCAGGGTATCCGTGAATGATGGCGTTAAGTTTATAAGAGCATATAGAGATTATTCTTCTGTGCGGACGTGATGGCTGGTCGCATAGAAGTGTGGCAGATGAATTTAACGGTCGTCATCCTAAAAAAATATCCAGTAACACAGCGCGGTTGGAAAATTATTGAAAAAGTTTAAAAAAAACTGCTCTCTAGCAGACAAACCACGTTCAGGTCGTCCCAGAACCACCTCGGAAGAAGTCCATGAGACCGTAATGGCGAAAATTTATGCCAGTCCTAAAAAGTCATTGAAGCGTACAAGCTTGGAAATTGGAGTACCGAAAAGTACCATCTATGATGTTTTAAAGCCTGTGTAAATAAAGTGCTTCTCCTATGGTTCTAGACTTTTCGGACACCCTGTAGTTATATACACAAGAAATTTTAGCATTACTATTATACAGTACTTCATCTAAAATGTCTGTGTCTGTCTGTCCGTAGAAAAACTTTTACATTTCTGAACCGATTTCGACCAAACTTTTTATGGTGTATGGGGGTGATGAGCAATGAACGAAAAGTGTGTGTGATCGGCCGCCCCCAACCAATTACTGGGCCGAAGGCCCCAGCACTGCGATAAAACTATAGAAAAGAACACAGCCATGAAAATCTTCAGCTTTACATTGTGTCAAGATTTGTGAAGCTTAAGATTTTCATGATTATAGTTTTATTGACCAAATAAATGAACCCACAATTACTATCGGTTCAATTATTTGGTCAATAAAACTATAGAAAAGAACGCAGTCATGAAAATCTTCAGCTTCACATTGCCACCAGTAATAATAATAATAATAATAAAGAAAATTTGTTGCTACATTTCTCAAAGACCCTAGCACCACGAACTAGCAGGTATGCTATGTAATGGATTATAATTCTACGCATCAGCATATTTACCTAAAAAAACCGTCTGTAGGACGGGCGGGTATGCTAGTCTATACTATAATAAGAGAGCTGTCCGTCTGTCCGTCTGTCTGTCCGTCACACTTTCAGAAATTGTGAGAAAAAATTGTGAGAAAAAATTGTGAGAAAAAAATTCAGAAATTGTAAAAAAAATTCAGAAATTGTATTACGGGCGGCAATGTGAAGCTCAAGATTTTCATGACTGTGTTCTTTTCTGTAGTTTAGCAATGGGGGAAGGGTGGGGGTGGGGGTAATGGGGGATGGGTGGGGTAATGGGGAGGGGTGGGGGCAATGGGGGAGGGGGTTAGCCCCCAAGTTGTATGAATGGGGGTG
The DNA here is from genome assembly GCA_023014485.1 of Bathynomus jamesi. NCBI lineage: Eukaryota > Metazoa > Arthropoda > Malacostraca > Isopoda > Cirolanidae > Bathynomus > Bathynomus jamesi. The sequence continues at coordinate 19,059 of JAJOZX010006256.1, read as the reverse complement.
AGGAGGTTTTGGGAGATACCAGATTCAGAAATGTTGACACAATGTGAAGCTCAAAATTTTCACGGCCCCCTCGGGGCATTGGTTTCTGCGCGTATGTAGAGGAATTACGACTTCTGATTGAGTGAGGACCATGGTGTAGTGGTTATCATATCTGACCGGCAATCGGAAGATCCCGGGTTCGATTCCCGGGTGGTTACCTCATTTTTCATTTGTTCGTTCTCTCTTCTCATCTTGCGCGGAATGTTCTCCTATACAAGCGTCGTTCTTTACGTTATTTATACTGCGTGTTCTTTGCAGTTGAAATGTGTATATATAGGTACGGCATGCGGGAGGTGCCCCCCCTCGGGGCATTGGTTTCTGCGCGTATGTAGAGGAATTACGACTTCTGATTGAGTGAGGACCATGGTGTAGTGTTATCATATCTGACCGGCAATCGAAGATCCCGGGTTCGATTCCCGGGTGGTTACCTCATTTTTTCATTTGTTCGTTCTCTCTTCTCATCTTGCGCGGAATGTTCTCCTATACAAGCGATATATATATTATATATATATATATATATATATATATATATATATATAATAAATACTGAGTTACATTGTGTACATCCAATCGAATACACACACAACCAACCACATTATCCGGGTTATTCTTTATTAGGCGTGATTTAACAGTACTATTATACTTAAAGACTACATTGATACCAATTGCTTTAAGTAAAGTCGGAAGATATTGAAAATTAACATGGTAAAGTAGGCTAAGGATATTTTTGCGCTCAAATTCCTTTACAGTTACACTATTATAATACCTATTCTTGGCTTTCCTAAGGCAGTTATCGACAGGGAAACGGGATCCATAGGAGATAAACCACGCAGTGGACCTCCGAGGACATCCACCGACGATGACACAGCCGCTACACCATCCTCGCTCATTTCACAAACAGTCCCCAAAACTCTCTCCAGCGTTTTTATTGCTGTTTTTATCATTTTGCCCTATGGTTCCAGACTTACGGGACGCCCCGTAGAAATGAAATAGGATAATAATTTAGTACCAATATTCATGATATTGCATAACTCTGAATCTAAAAATTCAGGACTGACAACTCTCAATGCTCTAAAAAACAGAGAAAATAGAAGATTTAATCGAGGGATGATTTTTTTAAAGACATGCAGAGCCTTCGGCTCACTGCCCTAAGGGCACTGCTTGTGCTTCGCAAACTCGCCTACGGCGAGGGCACTTTCGAGTCCTGGGTTACCCTTTGGGGGGAGGGCATTCTCCCTCTCCCCCAAAACCCCCTCACCCCCCTTTATGCAACTTGGGGGAAGTTAACCCCCCTCTCCCGTTACCGAGAGATCGGTTTTTTCTTTTGAGAGTTAAGGGAAAAGAGAGTTCATATAAAACGTAGTGTACGCGAGGTGACGGAAAGAATTGCACCGCTTGATGAGGGCAGGGGTAGGCTTACAGTTGACGAAGGACGAACCTATACTAACGTTGAAGACGTTAGTAATTTGAAGGGCGAGGTCAGGAACCTAGTTTCTAGTATAGGTAGCTTATTGGGATCCCTATCCAACTGGGCGAAAGGGTTCGAAACCTCGATAGGGGGGGGGGGATTCCTATCACCTAACGTACGTGGCCTAGCTCCACCCTTAACTGCTCTAAATCCCTCCCCGTCTACTAATCTCGGACCAACATTAACCCCTTCCTCAACTCTGTCTAACGATGTGAACGAGGGGGAAACGATTTTAACTGGGGACTCCTTAGTGTGTCATATGGATAAGGAGTTCGTTGAACGGAATCCAACCAAGAGGAGGAGGGTCTGTCTACCAGGGGCCAAGGTTGACAGAATTAAAGACGAAGTAGATAGGATTGATGTTGCCTCCCGTCACTCGATGTTGGTGACGATGGTAGGAGGCAACGACTCGTATAGGCCCGATACGAGAGTGCCTGACCTTTTGGAGAGATATAGGGGGTTAATTAGGTTCCTGAAGGTAAGGTCAGATAGGTCTTTAGTTCTAGATATTACCCCTAGGTATTATCCCACAGTTTGAATCTTAGGATTACGTTAAAAACAATATTTTTGAACACTAAACTAGAAGAGATTTGGGATCACCTGAAGATCAGTGCCCCCAGCCTTCTTTAGTTAGCCTTATAAGGCCAACTAACGAATTCACGACTTAACTTAACCAATCGTCAAGGGCGTACAGTTGACGTAACGATTGGTTAGGTTAAGTCGTGATATTTTCGTTAGTTAGCCTTATAAGGCTAACTAATGAAGGCTAGGGGCTCTGATCTTCAGGTGATCCGAGATTTGTGGTCAGGAAAATGTACCCTTCGTAAAACTGTGGTCAGAATTTAGTGATCCTAACCTTTTTATAAAAGATGGGGGTGCATTTCAATGAAATAGGGAATGCTAGGCCAGGTGGTTAATCGATGAGAACGTTCGAAAGCTATATAGGTCGAAGCCTTCTTTAAACGTTGTGGGTCCGGGAAACACCGGCCCGACGTGAAAAATAGTTTAAAACGCCGATCCGTGGTAAAAAATAATTTAAACGTCTTTTATTGTAACGTGTGGAGTATTAGTTATAAATTGAACGAATTTAAGGCGATAATTTATTCCGGGAACTACGATAGAGTTGCTATAACCGAAACGTGGTTAAATACCCTGACTCGGGACTTGTTGGGGGAGCTTGATATAGCGGGTTTTAAACTTTTTACTGATGATAGGTTACATAGGATTAGTGGCGTCGTTTTGTTGTGCATCCGTAATTCCCTTAGGGCTATCGAGGTTGAGAGAGATTTTCCAGCTAATTTTGATAGTTTTGCGGAGAGGATGAGAGTAGTGGACTGGGATAATTTATTTATGGGTAATGACGCAAATTTTCATTGGGAGGCGTTTAAAGAAAGTTTTTTGAATATTGAAAGGGAGTTTATTCCGCGTAGGCCCAAGTAGAGGACTAGGGAAATAGGTGAGTTCATAAACGAGCGTAACAGAGCGTGTAGACTTAATAAGCGCAATGGCACGGTAGCTAACTTTAATAGATATATCGAGCTTAAACATCAGGTTAAAAGATCTGTTAGGAATGCTAAACGTAATTTAGAGATACTTATAGCTGTGGATCGTAAACATAATCCAAAAAAGTTTTTTGAATACGTCAATAATCGTAAGCCGATAAAAGATGACATAGGCCCTCTAGTGGACGCTAACGGCGCTTTGGCTTCCGACGCTCAGGCGATGGCGAGTATTTTTAACAACTTTTTTGCAACAATATTTACCGTAGAAGATGTAAATAATGTCCCCGACGTGGACGATATCGTTCCATTTAGTAGCGAGACTATTTTGAATGAAATAACTGTTTACGAGGGTGAGATTGTGCATTATATCGATAAGCTAAAAGTTAGCAAGGCTCCAGGCCCTGACGCGCTTTATCCTAGACATTTGAAAGATGTTATTGCAGACCCCTTAACCAAAAATTTTAATAAGTTACTGGAAGCGGTAATTATTCCTGAAGACATCAAATTAATTAACGTTGCGCCCATTTTTAAAAAAGGCGACCGCACAGGAGCGAGCAATTATAGGCCTATTAGCGTAACGTCAATTGTCGGTAAACTTTTGGAATCCGTAGTTAGGGATCGTATCGTCGATCACTTAGAAGGTCGCGATTTGATTAACAGTAGTCAGCATGGATTTCGACGCCATAGATTTGTTTAATTAATTTGTTAGAGTTTCATAACGAAATAGTGCGCGAATACGATAGGCATAGAGTGGCTGACGTTATTTATTTAGACTTTAAAAAAGCGTTCGATACAGTTTCGCATAGAAGATTAATTGCAAAGGTTAAAGCGCACGGTATACGAGGTCAGGTAGCTAACTGGTTAGAGTAATGGCTTCGTGCTAGGAAACAGAGTCGTCGTCGTTAATGGTAGTGAATCGGGGTGGTTGGATGTAGGTAACGGTGTCCCTCAGGGTTCAGTGTTTGGCCCATTGTTATTTGTAATCTACATTAACGACATAGATGTAGGCTTGACCAGTAACGTGTCAAAATTCGTGGACGATACTAGAATAGGCGGTAAAGTTATTAATGTGGGCGATAGAAATATGCTCCAAGACGATGTAAATAGGATTATGGAGTGGACGGATAAGTGGAAGATACAATATAACGTAGACAAATGTAAAGTTTTGCATATAGGTTCTCGTGACAACAATTACACGTGTACGATGGATGATAGACACTAGACAGTTAGCGAGCGTTGACGAGGAGGTAGATTTAGGCGTACGCGTATCTAAGGATTTGAAATTTAGGAACCAATGCCTGCAGTCTTGCGCAAAAGCTAATAGGATGTTAGGCTTCATAGCGCGTAATTTCAAATTTAAATCGAAAAATATAATATTGCTCCTTAACAAGTCCCTAGTCATGCCTCATTCAGAATATGCCGTTCAGTTTTGGTGCCCGTATTTGCGTGAGAATATTGATATTTGGAAAGGGTTCAGCGACGCGCCACGAAACTAATTTCGTCACTACGCAACAAGTCTTACGAAGATAGAATTAAAGAGTTAGACTTGCATTCACTCGAAACTAGGAGATTAAGGGGGGGGGAGCTTATTGAAGTTTTGAAAATCGTTAATAAAATCGATAACGTAAATTGACAAACTGTTCACTTTCGATAAAAGCAATACAGTACTCGTAATAACGGATTTAAACTACGTGGCAGACGTTTCATTACTAACATCGCTAAAAACTTTACGTTTAAAGTAATTGATAAATGGAATAATCTTCCCACGTCCGTCGTGAACTCTACCAGCGTCAATATGTTTAAAAACCGTTTAGCTAGGCATTTTAAAAATATTAACGTTGTTTAAAATAATAAAACCATTATCAACAGGAGCTCTGGGGGTAATGGTCGAGGATGAGTCTGTTGACGATTAATGCCAGCTTGTGATATTCCAGCAATAAAATTATAAAAAAAAAAAAAATTAGACTAACACGAACTTACATGTAGCTCGTAGCTTAAACTAACCCACTTTTTGTTATACTCTTCATACTTTTTTTTCTTTTCTTATCCTCTCTTTACTTGCATGTCTGAAGTTTGCATGGTTTGTAAGAGTTCTTAATTTACTTATTTTCATCTTTACTCCTTTCCTATTCTCTTCGACTATTTTTCCGACTTGTCGGCAGTGGCCGGCGGATGATGATGATGGTGCGTCTCTCTTTTTCTGAATGAATGTTAACCCACGAATGATAGGTTTTGCAACTTACTTAACCCCTTATTATCTTCTTTTAACCCCCTACTCTCTTCTTTCTCTCGAGCTAACCTTAGAGTGGATCTTAGGGTCTTTGTTAGCTTAGCTTCTGTAGAAGACTGACTCACACACAATAGACTCAAAGTAGCGCCCACAAAATCAACCATCACCTTATAGCTTACACTAAACAACATTAACATTCCACACACACTCACAGGACCAAAATACTTGGGAGTCACATACAAAACATTATCTTTTGCAAACCTCATTCAGGACATTAAAAACAAATGTACGTCAAGACTTATACTTAGGGTACTAACAGGCACAAACTTTGGACACCAGTAGGAAACATCACTCATATAAAAACAATATATTCGCTCAGTTATGGACTATGCTAGCCCATGCTGGGCACCCATTATCTCAAACACACAAACACCTTACAGACAATACAAAACAACGCACTTCGTATCATTACAGGATGAACTCAAACAACACCAATAGAACACCTGCACACAAACAAAAATACTGAAAATTAAGGAACATTTAAACATGAGGGGAACACAATTCATGACAGCAACGACAACTAACCCACAACACCCTTGCCACTACATGTACAATCATGCACCAAGACCTCGCACCTTTAAGGTAACACCAGAGAGGCATTATAATCAAATACTCCATTCCATACCACGCCCCACAGACATCACACAGTACAGAAAACACACACACACACACACACACACACACACACACACACACACACACACACACACACAAAGCACTGACACGACTTGGTCCGAATGCGGTCATAGGTGCGAGGCTGCCACCCATTGACAGGTCAGAGATCAGCCTGAGCAGATCGGATCGAGTTAACTTAGCACGATTTCGATGTGGACATGACCCCCAACTTACAGACATATAAACACAGACAAGACAACTCCACAGACGACACCTGCCACCTGTGCCAGGACACACCACAAACAATTGAACACATTATGACAGACTGTACCGCTCTAGCACAACATAGAACACAACACATCACTAGTGCGCTGAACCTCTGGTCCACTCCGGAGAGGGCGATCGGTTACCTGCGTGCCGCCGGCTTGATCGATCAGGGTGGGCTGATCGGCTATCCAACAACAACTTATATATGGATTTTTTTAGAGTAGAATTTTGCCTACTATTGTTAATTTTAACCTTGCTTGGTACAGGTATATAGATGATATTTTATGCCTTTGGCCTAACAATTTGGATGTTGACTTAATAGATGGAACTAAATTGTTGAGCCTACCAAGAAATAAGTTCATGGTTGAAAAAGAAAATGATAGAAGCCTATCTTTTCTGGATCTAAAGATTCGGAGATGCTTGAATCAGTTCAAATTTGAAGTTCATTATAAGCCAACTAATAATAACTCTTGTATGCATTTTTATTCTGACCATTATCCCTCGATTAAATCTTCTATTTTCTCTGCTATATTTCTTAGATCACTGAGAGTTGTCAGTCCTGAATTTTTAGATTCAGAGTTATGCAACATCATGAATATTGGTACTAAATTATGTTATCCTATTTCATTTCTAGATAACTGCCTTAGGAAAGCCAAGAATAGGTATTATAATAGTGTAACTGTAAAGGAATTTGAGCGTAAAAATATCCTTAGCCTACCTTACCATGTTAATTTTCAATATCTTCCGAACTTTACTTAAAGCAATTGGTATCAATGTAGTCTTTAAGTATAATAATTAATAATACTGTTAAATCACGCCTAATAAAGAATAGCCCGGATAATGTGGTTGGTTATGTGTATTCGATTGGATGTACAAAATGTAACTCAGTGTATGTATAGGCCAAACGGGTAAAACGTTAGACATTAGGGTAAAACAGCATAAATATGCGTGTCGAACAGCAAATAATTTTAATGCATTGTTTAACCATATGTATATTGTAGATGTAATCATAGTATCAAGTGGGATAGTTCTGAAGCGCTCGTTAAAAACCCAGATATAACCGAAAGGAATATTGTAGAATGTGCATTTATCCATTTTAAAAATAATTTCAATAACAGCGCGGGAATATATAGTGGTTAGCGTCGCTGACTACGAATCCATCGGCCCCGGGTTCGAGACCCGACGGCAGCCGGCGCGCAGCAAAACCCAGCTGTTCATCCTTCCACACAATAAAAAAAGTGGTTGGTAGATAAATGGGTACCCTAGGTGGCCTAGTGGTTAAGACGCCGGGCTGCTGATGGGGCGTGGTTCGGATTCCACGTTAAACTGTAGGTCTAAGGTGGAGTGAAAAGCTTGACCTTCGTCAGAATGAACAATTCGGGCGGAAGCTAACCAAAGGTTATCCTGTTAAAATACCTTTTGCCTCTAACACTTGTTAATCATGTGCTAATCGTTTTATTTTTCTGTTCCACTGTACATACAGTAGGTATATATTTTTGTCATCTCGCCTTCTCCCTTCATTCTCTGACGAGGTGTACTTCTGAATACACGAAAGGCCTTGGAATTAATTTTTATTTTTCCTTGTGGGTTTGCATCACGGATATATATTATTAAAGTTGGGTATGGTCGAACAGTGCCAAAACTAAGTAAAACGTTTAAAAGGTGAATATTAGAATTAAGTCTGATGATTTCAGGGTTGGAGTAGAGAGCTGGAAAAATTATATTGGTCTATTCTCAACGTCGGTCATTCCCATTTCAGTCATCGTACAAGAATTAGAGGTCCAAAAATTAGAATTTAGAATCTCGGAGGCGGCAATTCTCAAATCGGTTATTTTCTATTTCTATTGTCGAATTTCCAGTTTTAAGTTAGATTTTTCATAGGAAATGACCCTAGAGCCTGCAAATGCCTGCCCAAATCGAGAAACTCTTTTCCTAAATTTGGAATTCTCAATCTAAACATTTCCATTTTCGGGCCGCGAATAGGAATGGGGTCATGTGGAAAGTGAGCAATGTTTTACCTAGTTTTCTGGGACTCTGATTAGTGAGCCTCTTTCATAATAATTTCTTAACGATTTACAATGTGTCCGGTCTGTTTTAAGAGACTCTTCGTGTGTGATGCAAGGGTTTTTACGCAGGAAAGTCTGGTGTGTTGGTGTGTTATTTGAAGGAAAGGTAGCAGAATGAAAAACAAACACGCACACCAAAAAAATAAAAAACAGATACACGATGTGTGTGGCATATAGAGACACCCGAATTGCGTGTGGTCCCGGGAAAGGCTATACAGGTAATAGCAACAGCACGTTGGAATGATGTTGGAACAATGACCTATATACTGGAATACTATTTGAAAAAGTAAAAGGAATGAACGAGAAAAAAAAAAAAAAAAAAAAAAAAAAAAAAAAATCTGTAAAAAAATAATTGGTCATTGGAAAGAGAAGCGAAATACAAGACTGAAACAAAGGAAGAAGCCTCAAGATGGGAATATTTCATTTTTCACGATAAACCAAATGATAGTAATGTAATGATGGGGGTTGTTTAACCTTCTTCGCAACATCTACGGTCATATGATGGAGGGAACCTACAGCTTTACGTGGGATACGAACCGCGGGTCGCCTTGGTCCCCCATCCAACTACCACCCAGATCCAATGTCGCTTAACTTCGCTGATCGACGGGAAGCTGTTTCGACAATGGCCACGACGTAGTCCAAACAAAATAAGACAAAAATATTCGAAATGGTGTCAGTCAAGGTTTTATTCCAGTTTTCACGTTGATGATTCCTAAAAGTAGGTTACATTATGCCCGGTAGGCTACGCTACGTTAGGTTAGGTTAGGTTAAATTTGGTTTAAGTTAGGTTGGGTCGTTTAGATTTCCGGCGTTCTTGATTGTGAAGGTTGAAAGAACTTTGTCGAACAGTTTTATATTGAAAAATAATTTTTCGACGTTTCACGAATTTCGACCATGGGTACAAAGATATATCTTTCAAAAGGTACCGCTGACTTCAAGATCAGCGTGGAGGCATACAAATCACAAAATGCAAACTAGTCAAATGAATGAAGATCGAAAAAGCTTTCGTGAATGTTAGTGGACGCGGATTAACGCGAGATTTTGAGGCTATGACGTGGATAAACTGATGATGGCTAGTACACATTTGTTAATTTATTAATAAGAGGATACGTAAAATGACCCTTTACACGAGACTGAGAAAGTAGTGCAAAGTTAAAAATAAGTTCAGCCAAAAATGAGGGAACATTTTTCTAACGAAACTGAAAAATAATGAGTATAATCGCGCAGACAAGTACTGATATTATGTCACTATTCCTGAAAACAAAACGCTACAACAACCTGCAAGAATGATGAAAGTTATTTCAGAGAGCGAGTGACTGATGTTAACCCTTTCTCTCCCAGCGATTCCATATAGCATCATCAACAAAAAGTACGTGTAATTTCCTCAGATCAGCTTCACTGATGCTTTATGGCATTTGATTATAACAATTAACTGTATAGCAATATCTGGCAGATTTTTGGACATTGACCCGAGCATTTAGAACCCAGAGAGAGAAGCAGAAACTGTAAGAAGGGCCACTCTTGTCTAAAATGCAGAAAGTGTGAAGTACCATTATGTTTAACAAAGGACAAAAACTGTTTTAATGCATTCCATTCGAAGTAGTATGGTCTACCATTGTGTTTAGCAAAGGACAAATATTGCTTTTATTTGTTTCATTCAAAGTACCAAAGTTATGTTAGTTTCTCTTATTACTTGATAGCGTCAATGGAATCATATAATTTCTAGTGTAATTAATTAAATATAAATTTCTAAACAAAATTTCGTTTATGTTTCCATATCTATTTTTAACATTTTTAAGTGTTAATTTTTTTTTTTTTTAGCTCAAAACAATAATTTGGGACAGAAAGGGCTAATCTGTCTAGCGTTGCAACATCGAGGTCATTGACGCCCGAATAAACACAAAATGAGAACTAAAAAATCAATAACGAGATACGAGACGGATGACAAATGGTGAAATAAAGAATGAATGCTAATTGTAACGAACGAGTGAAGAAAGAATAGAAACTAGTAAACACTTACAGTAGGTTTAAAAGAATTACACAAGATGGAGGAGGCCAACCTCCTCACCAAGCCTCAAAAACCCTGTTAGTGGGGTAGCACGTTCCTGCCACAAGCACCGGAGAGAGAGGGGTAGGTATCATCCCCCCCTGCCTTCGGTGTCCCAAGACATGGCGCCGCCGGAATTCGGTCCCCCTCCACAAGACTGGAGCACTCGACCAGCAAGTGCCGCACAAAGAGGCAATACGGTCTTGACATTAGGGTCGACGACCCCTACCCTTGGATAAAGCGGATGTGTCTAGGAACTCCAGGGACTGAAAATCACTTAAATGCAATTGGAAACGGGTTTTCAGAAATGTAAAATAATCAGTCAAGAGGACAACAACCGGTACAGCACTCAGGCCAACTACTACTACTACTACTACTACTACTACTAGACTAACCTCCAGATTATTATTACCATCATCGAGGTTCGAACCCCTGACATACGTGTCTTTACGTCGCTTACATAAAGCTAGTGTTAGTAACTAAACTACGGGCGCTGCTTTTGATAAGTGAGAACGATAATTTATAATAAAAATAACTGCTGATCATTGGGCTAATCAGACAAAAATACTACGGTAGGTTTATGCTCATATTTTATATCGCTTATGTCGCGCATATAGTAAAGTAGAGTAACGATTACAAAAGTTTTGTCTCAAAATGAATGTTATGTTTTTCCACCTTCAATTTGTTAGAAAAAAATTATTTCTATTATCATTTTCTATTTCAAAGATTTCAATTTTTATTTGTAATGACAGAGTTAACTATATGCAGCATTATTTTATTTTCCACAAATTCTATTTATATTTGACATTTTCTAATAATATAAAAATAGAAATGAATCTCAAAGATTTTTGCCGGAAAAGCTGTCATGCTTTCCAACTTCATATTCAGATGAGAATACTGTAATTAAACTACAAAAATTATACGTTAATCCCAACATTGTGTAAACCAATATGGATGCAATGTACAGTTGCCCACATATGTAGTGTTCCTCGCCTCACAGGCGACTCCATACATGTGGCAACGCCGCAGTGTTAGTCAAGGTACCCAACTGGGGAAAGGTGGGGTGGAGGGGGGACAACAGAGTCCAACAACATATAACACAGACATATATATCTAAAGGACAATTGAATGTGCATTCATTAACATACAGGTAATTATACTGTAATGTCTGTGTTCATAAAGTTAAACAATTAATATGATCGTATACAGCGTTGAACTCCATGTAGTTTACTAGTCTTATATAGTAATAAGGTTCCATTATGATAACTGCAAGTCTATATGAACAGCTACCACAATACAACTTTTTATATACTGTGAATTTGAACCAAAACTAGACATTACACAACCAATTACAATTACATTACAGGGTGTTTTAGGTCGACCCTAGAAATATGGAAATTGGCGAAATTGGCGAAATTGGCGGAATTTGTAGTTTGTATTTGAAGTTTGTCATAGTAATTCCGCCAATTTTCATATTTCTAGGGTCTACCTGTAGTTTATAATATTTAGAGATTAGCTAGTCGAGAAAATGTAAATTTATGAACAACTTAACTTAGTATGCTTTGCCATTTTTGTAAATGTAAAATATTTTTATATAATTACACTTTGAAATGAGTATAAATTATCATAGCGTTCTTTTAGTGTTTAATTTTTTGTAAATATAGATGTTGTTTTGTGATGAAAATTTTAAAATTTCAAATAATTAGTAAGAGAATCAGCTAAATTTGGTGTCGATACCAATGCCCCAAAAATTGTCGATTCTGCTAATGCCGATGAATCAGTACACCACTAGTTTTTATTGATTTTGCTAATTTTGAGGGCCAGGTTCTTTACTGGTAAATATACTATTCAATTTGATGTAATAACATGTTTTATAGATTTAATGACTCGCACATGTTGTTTATACCCTCATGTAATAGCAAGTTTCTTTAAAAATATCTTATTTGTCAAACTTTAATACAAAAAATGTCTTTTCTAATTTTTTTTTACAGATAAGATAGTATAATGGCTCCAAATAAAGAAATTTCATAAAAGAATAGGTTGAAAATAATTGTTCTCCATAAAGGCGGCAACACTCAAAGTCAAATAGCTGCTAAAGCTGGAGTATCATTGTCTACTGTTTCCAAAACACTTTCTCACCACTCACAAACGGGGATGTGAAGAACAAAACAGGTTGGGTATTGAAACGAAAAACATCTAAAAAGGATGATGAGTATATGATAATGATGAGCAAACGTAATAGAAAGAAGACTGGTGGATTTGGATGAGACTTGAGGGATAGGGATAACTGAGGCAGGGAAAGAACATAGGCTATGTGGCGTCGGCCTCTGAGGTCATATATATATATTGTATATTAGTGGTGGACCGGATGTCAGTTTTGCAACACCTGCGGATGCGGATTTTTAATTTTGATATCCGCGGATGCGGATATTTAGTTAATGTATCAATATAAATATAGAATTATGAATATATGACAATTTTTCAAATTTCGTAATATTACTATTATGGTAGGCAATGCATAAGAATTAAAATTAATATTTTCATTATGATAAAAATAACTCAACAGTTTCAGCCACAGAAAATTCAATGAAACGAGTTTCATTCAATTTTCTGTGCCACCAGGTATTTATATTTTGAGGTTTATATATTTGTTTGTTCATTAATAATTAATACTTTACATGAAATGTGCATGACTGGGCCTTATAAGCTAATTTAATTGTAAATTGCATAATTTATTAGAGGTAATATCCGCATAACATCCGCAGTCAGAAGTGCGGATGCGAATGTTAAAAATGATGCGGATATCCGATCTAACACTAATATATACAGGGTGGGGCACGGGAACCAAGTGTTTTTGGAATAATCAGGAAAATGATATTTATTTTTGTAAAGAAAATATATTGGTAGAACAACATTCGTAAGAAACATAGCATTTCATGTCATAATAATCATGTACCGAAAATTATATCTGGCATATGATGTCCTTGGCCGTCGACGCATTGTTGAAGGCGTTTACGAAAATTGGCCTCCACTCTCCCAGCAGGTCTCTGTTGATTTGGATGATTTGTTGACGGATCGCTTCCTTCAATGCATCTAATGTATGGGGCTTGTCCTCGTAGACACGTGGACTTGAGGTACCCCCTAGAAAGAATCACATGTGGACAAGTCAGGGGACCGAGGGGGCCATGCAATGTCACCAAATCCCGAAATGAGATGGTTGGGAAAACAGGGGGCGAAGAACAGCCATTGACGCTCTGGCGGTGTGTGGCGTGGCCCCATCTTGCTGAAACCACAAATGTCGACGAGCAATACGCCTTCTTCGTAACTCAGGGATGAAAAAGGTGTTCACCATCTCAATGTAACGCCCAGATGTTATGTAAACGGTAACCCCATTTTGTTCGAAGAAATAGGGACCGATGACGCCACAACTTTCCCACCCGCGCACCAAACTGTAACCTTAGGGCTATGCAGCGGTTTTTCATGGAGTTGTCGCGGATTTTCAGCAGCCCAATACCGACAGTTTTGATTGTTGACGGCCCCATTAAGGTGGAAATGGCTTCATCACTCATTACCACCATCATGTTTTCATTCTGCTCATAAAGTGCAAGCATTTCCTGTGCAAATTTCAGTCGTTGGGGGCAATCGTTTACATTCAATTCCTGCACCATCGCTAACTTGTATGGGTGAAAATGTAATTCTTCATGCAAAATCCGTCTAACAGTACGATTGCTGATTCCGAGTGCAGCTGAATGTCTCCGAGCAGAGCGGCCTGGGCTTGCAACATCGCTTGTCTGACCCTTTCAACGTTCTCTGGAGTACGCACAGTGCGTTGCGGCCCCTTCGGTTTTGTTTTCATTATTGAGCCTCCTGTTCGAAGATTGTTAACCCAACGTAAGATTGTGTCACGAGCGGGAACAGAGTCATTTCGATGAATGTTGAATCTGCGGCGAAACGCACGCTGAACTGCTGTCACTGACTCGCCACTCCTAACAAATGATCATACGCGAACATGCGTGTCTAACGTCCACTGCTCCATGATGGCACCTGAAAGATAAAGGTGAGTGTTAGTTAAAGTTAAATGCTATGAAACCCAGGAATGGAATGCTACCTACCGCACGCCCCTCCCATTCCTAATGGCCGATTACTAGCTATTCAAAAAACACTTGATTCCCGTGCCCCACCCTATATATACATATATATATAGGCTATGTGGCGTCGGCCTCCGAGGCCATATATATATATATATATATATAATATATATATATATATCGAAACCTATGATAAAATAATTGAATGCCCAGTTAGGTTAATTGAATGCCCGGTTTTGGTCAAGTGTCCGCCCTTGACGATTGGTTAAGTCGTGATAGTTTCGTTAAAACTAACCAAAATATCACGAATTAACGTAACCAATCGTCAGGGGCGTACAATTAACCTAACCGGGCATATACATATATACACATAAGCGTTCAACTTCCACCCGGACAAAGCCGGGTTGCTCCGCTAGTTACTGTATAAGACTAGTAAACTATGATACATGGAGTTCAACGCTGTTCACGATCATATTCATTGTTTATCTTTATGAACACAGACATTACATTATAATTACCTGTATGTCAATGACTGCACATTCAATTGTCCTTCAGATATACAGTATAGTGATGCATGTCACATCCGCGGGATGCGGATGTTGCGGATGTGTACTATTTACTAATTTGCTATTTTTGAAGCACAATTTGCCCCCCTCATTCAGTTCAAATAATGAAACTTGCGCAGCCTTCATTTGATCTTTAATGTAATTGGCAATGTCTGTTGCGTATTTGTATAATTAATTGTTCATGCTACAATACATAACAATGTCATAAGCACACTACTTTCCAAAGGGTAGTGGTTGGAGAAAGTGGTTGGTGGGATGCAAGATGAGTTGAGTCCCCGTCCCGCATCCTGGTAACACACGGTTTTATGGCGAAAACTCGTCCAAAAAGAGAAGAGCATGTAAAAATTTAATTACAAAATTATATTATCGAATATCTAATATTAATTATAACTAACCAAAAATCGAAAGTCAATTAATAAATTGTGTGAATTTAAACTATCATATTATCAAGCTGACAAATTTATGCATGAACATCCGCATCCGCGGATGTCTGAAATCTGACATCCGATACATCACTAATACAGTATGTGTGTGTTATATGTTGTTGGACTCGTTTGTCCCCCTTCCACCCTTCCTTCCTCCAGCTGGGGTACCTCGACTATCACTGCGGCGTTGCCACATGTACGAAGTCGTCTATGAGACGAGGAACATTACATATGTGGGCAACTGTACAGTATATCTTATGTAATGTGTTCTTTCTGAATGAAGATTATTAATTATTATTATTATTATTATTAATTATTATTATTATCAATTATTATTATTATGCACACAGACCAACCCAATTAAGGTGTCATGCCTAGTCAGGTGATGTCAAACTCGGAAAAAAAAAAAGGGATGCTTCTTACCATCCCAAATGATTTCACCTTTCACCAACTTCTAAAAAGGTAATTGGGAAGTAATTTAGTTAATTTAGTGAATTATTTTGCGAATTATTTTCTAAAGCAAAACAATTAGTGTTGTAATTTACTTTTGAAAGCGTAATTGTAATTCAATTTGAAAGTAATTTTTAAAGTATTGATCATTATAGGAAAAGACTTTGATTTACGGTTAAGTGTTGGGGGTTGGGGGTTAAAATATTGGGAACTATTAATAAATTAGTGTAAATTAACATAAGGTAAACAGAGAAATTAAAAACCACTACTTTCCAAAGTGAAAGTCAGGTGTTCCATTTTCGTCCGAGCGCCTTGCCCAGAATTACTGGGGTCCTCATTTCTATTCAAGGGGCATGACGAGTGCGTCGTTGTTCAATACGCAACATTCTGCACTATAGTACGCCTGCGCGGTACCATCTTACATCGTATGATTATTTTCTGGCCAGCCGCGCTCCTTTATTTTGACTGACGTCACGTTTACTCAAAGGGCGCCGTTAATCGACTAGTAGCTACCTCTAAACCAGGTGGTCATGTATTCTTTAGGGCACGGGAGCGTGTGTCACGGATATCATACGCGAAATTGTCGTCAATAAACCTAATAATTTTAACTATAAATATTAATTATTAAATAATAGGCCCATTTTTTTTATGCAGGAAGGAGGGGCCAAGGGAAAATGCCCGCAAAAGCGCCCCTGAGGCGCCCCTCCCATAGAAGAAGAGACAAAATCAAGGTCCGGGGTTTTCGAGGTGCCTAGACACTGCGTTTGAAAGATGGGAAGTCATAGACAGGAGGAAAGATGGATTGAGGAAGATTGTTCTACAGTTGACCGGTTGAGTAGATGAAAGACTGAAAATACCGATTAACCCTTGCATTAGATAGTTGGACAGAAAAGAAATGAGAAAGTGTAGAAAGTCTGGTGCTGCGTGCTCTCCTTAAAGGAGGAGGCATGCAGTTAGAGAGTTCAGAAGAGCAATGTCCGTTATAATAGCAATAGTAAAGAGAGTGAGGCAACATTGCGCGGAGAGAGATTGAAGACAATCAGTAAGAGGCGGGGAATTGCTGAGACGAAAAGCCTTTGATTCCACCCGGTCAAGTACGGCTGTGTGGGTTGAACCACCCCACACATGAGAAGCATACTCCATACAGGGGCGAATAATAGGGCGGAGTGAAAAACTCATTTTTCGAATTTTCAAATTGGCTAGTGTGGAAAATGTGTGGAGTAGTGAGGAAATAAGCTGGTATAAATTTAAAATCATAACATTAATATCTTCAGGTGCCACAATGACCTTCAATATTGAAAAAAATTGAAAAAAGCAGATTTTAACCAATAATTACAGAAGAGTCCACGATGCACAATAGACAAGAATTTATTCACACTTGTATAAAAATAGCTCAGTCAACCTTTAAAAAAGTTTCTATTCTCTAAAAACAGTTTTCTATAGTCAGCTCACTCAGCTGTCACGTGAGTACCTCGGTTCAGTGTAGCTGTCGCTCTCGTAGCAGGTGGGTGTTCTGTTGTTGGCGTTACTCAGATAGTCTAAACTATATTTCTTATATATTTTGCATTTCTGTATTGTGTTGCCCTAAGTTTGCCATGTACTATTAACTGAAATTAACGTATAATTGATATTAGCTCTTTCTTTTTCAGATTTGTATACTTTCAAAATGTCTCGAGTTTGTGCAAAATCAACCAGGGCCTCAACTGAGTGCCCCATGTTTGGTATGGGGGAAGATTTGTGGCACAGGAATCTTCCTACATACGAAGGAGTTTTTAAATATTACTTGTTTGTAAGAAACGATTTGAAACAGAATACTAATAAAGGATCCTTCAATATCTCAAATATTAGAACAAGTTGTGATAAATTGAAAACAATTTGGGAAGTGCTTCCGTCCCAATTCTGTCAGACAGGCGAATTGAAACAATGTTCAGAAGCTACCACGAAAAGTATCGTGTCATTATGAAGCCATACCAAAGCAGAAAAAATTCTGAAGCTTACAAAGCAAAGATTGATATGTTCAAAAAAGAAGCACACACGAAACTTTTTGACATTGCAGCGTGCAAGTGCAAAGTACTACACAATGTCTTGTCCCAAAGAAAAAACGGTTTCCAAAGGAAGAAGTGACGTTCCTCTTAGATCAAAGGAGTGAAAGAAAACTGTTTATTGATAGAGTAGATATTACACTCTCAAAGAAAAAAGCATCTACGTTGCTAAGAAAGCAAAAAGAAGCTGTGAGGCTCACCAAAGAATCTTCACAGGAGAAATTGCAGGATACAAATGTTGAATTATCATCATCGACATCAAATAATGAAAGTGAATCTGGCGAAATATCAGACGATACATCATTTCCAGAGCCAGTTAGCTCGAAGAGAAAGCTCGAACAACCTGAAGAACAATTATTCAAGAAAAGGAAAACTACAAATCTACCTTCAGTGGCTACTGCTTGTGACAGGACTGCAGTTTCAGATCGAGCTGCAGCATTCATTGTTAGTGCAGTATTGCAAGATATTGGAGAAGTTTCTATTGACAATACATCTGAAGTAGTGGATAGGAGTAAAATCAGAAGAGAAAGACAAAAGAAGAGATCAGAAATTATGAAGATCAAAATCAGGTCCCCAATCAGAGGAATCTATTTTGATGGTCGAAAAGATTCTACACTCTTCCAAGAAAAAAAAGAGTCCAAAGTATATCAGAAGAAGGTAACAGAAGAACATATCACTTTAGTGAGAGAACCTGGTTCAGATTATTTGGGCCATTATTCTGTGAATTCTGGATCAGCTGAAGAAATATGTAAAGGAATGTTTGAGTATATTGGAAATAATGACATGAACCTGGAAAACCTTGTTGCCATTGGATGCGATGTGCAGCAGTCAACACTGGAGAAAAGGGAGGCGTTATAAGGCTTATAGAATTGAAGCTGAAGAAGCCAGTTCAACATTTAGTGTGCCAGCTCCATGCCAATGAATTGCCATTACGCCATTTAGTTGCAAAGCTGGATGGAAAAAACATCTGGCCCCCGCGGATTCACCGGTCCTATTGGCAGGGAATTAGAGAACTGTGAGAGTCTTCCTATTGTCGAGTTTGAAAGGATTGATGCTGAGGAACCAATGTAGACTGTGAAGATCTTAGCACCGACCAAAAAATATCTAATGATATTCATCAGGCCATAACAAAGGGATATTGCTCTCCAGATCTTGCTCATCGTAGTCCAGGCAAAATGGCACATTCACGATGGC